>BDUI01009149.1:29385-40649 GCA_002335545.1 Apodemus speciosus | reverse complement strand
TCTTGGAGAAAGGAGATATAAACTGCCAAAACTGAATCACATGGAAAAATGAAAAAAAACAAACCAACAACAATAACAACAACAACAACAACAAAAAAAAAAAAAAAAAAAAAAAAAAAGAAGACCAGAAACTGTAACAGCTTGGGCGAGAAACACAACCCTCAGGAGACAGAGGTAGGTGGCACTCTATGAGTTCCAAGACAGCCAGCACACACAGCGAGATCAYGCCTCCAAAACAAGCAAACAAACAAACAAGTAAATAAATATTACAGAGACTATTAAGAACATGGAGACATGCTTAGGTTGAACGAACAAGCAAAACAAAACAGAACAAAACAAGTTGGATCTAGGGATTTTAAAGAAGGAAGAACACCAGAGAGGAGGAAGAGAGGGCACATCTGGTCTAAGATGATAGATGACTGTTAGAACAGTGATGTCATGCATGGGTTACCTGGGCHGGAGAGATGCTGTGAGTCGCAATGAGGACTGAGGGAGAGGTGGCTCAGGGAGGAGGAGACAGAGGAGGGCAGTCAAAGTCAGATACCTATGCCCAGGCGATGCAAAGTACCAAGGCGCCTGGTCTTCAGAGCGAGTTACAGGACAGCCAGGATTACATACAAAAAACCCGTCTCACAAAACGAAATAAAATGAACTGTCATGTCACATCATGATGCATTTTGTAAAGAATTATATCTTATGTAAAGAAATGAGAATAACAATTACTCCTTGAAATTCCTTTCCATGAGTCTTCCCAAAATATATGGCTTTGCAAGACTTTATCATGTCTCAGTAAGTAAAATATAACTCAGGATAATTCCCACAAGGGCTGGGTAGGAATTGGAGCTTTTTCTTCCATTAAGCATTATGTAAAGTAGCTACATTTCTCAGGGACTGTGTACCTAAAAAGGATTACTTTTACTCCTTTAGTTCTCTCTTTCTCTAAGTGCACAGTTGAATTAAAAGAGCAGGTTCTGCAGCCCCGCCAACCTGACACCATGTGGCTAATTCCGAGCTGAGGTGCAATGGCTGAGGTGGGATTGAGGGTCCAGATGTGGCGGTGCAGCTCTGATGACCAGTCTTTGTTGAACCTAGGAAACTGCCCCAGATTCTCCTGAGTGACCTGTGGCCTGCACAGCACCTTCTCAACAGTGTGCATACCTGAGAAGAGATAGGTAATCTAAAAAGCATTAAGGGTGAATGAGCAAAACCRAGGTTCTGAAACAATGTGTTTTTCTATTTAATTACAAATAATTTACGATAGCCTCTATGTTTTCAAATCATTAACCAATACAGTTGATATAAGAACTCCACAAAAATTTAGATCATTGCCTTGAAAAATAATCACCTAGAGAATTATAGTGTAGTCCACAATTTCACTAGTAGCTATTTTATGCCAGGAAAATAAACTTACATTCACATAAAAACTGCAACATGACTGTGTACAACAGCTTTATCGGTCATAGTCAAAGCCCAGAAACAACTACNATATACACAGAGAGAGGGAGACAGAGAAGAGGGGAGGAGGGGGAGGGGAAAGAGAAGGGGAGGGAGAGAGTTGGAGGGAGGAAGGGAGTGAGAGAACAAAAAAACCCAAGAAGGGAAACTTTCTAGTTACCGGTTTTGCTTTGCTATACTGAGATCTAAGCTTCAGAAATTACCCCAGGGTCTGGAGTCTTTGTAACAACTATGGAGGYGGATGAAGCACACACAAACCCATAGCAGACAAAACCCATAGCAATTGCTGCACCTGCTCCTTGCCTAGGAGTGCCTCTGGATGGACACACCTTCCAGGTTCCTGCCACTGGATCGGAGGCACCCTCTGTAGACTAATCCTTCCCTTTGTAACCGATGCTACAAAGGCTCCTATGATGACAAACTCCCAGMTGGCAAGAAAGTACGTTACCCTAGGGAGAAGGGACACCAACCTTCTTCACACAAATCTGATGTTCCCCCACACGGCGAAGGCTCTGCCAGGAGAGGAGGTAACTTTCTTCCAGAGTCTGACCTGCACTGATAGATTTGTTCAGGAAGAAATGTTCTATTGGGAGGCTGTAATATAGAGAATCAAAGAGAATATGTGGATGCCTGTCATTTTTTTCTCCTATAACTATAATAGAGGCAGGTTAGAAAATGATTTTAGGCCTACCTAATGATATCTGCTAYAAGAATCATGAAAGCCAAAGAATTTTTAGAATTCTTTTTAATCATCAATATTCACTCAAATAAAGACATTTTATTTTAGAAAAAAGAATTAACACATAAAATTTATTTCATTTTTCTATTCTTTGATTAAAGCAGCAAATATTTAACAGTGCATTGTAATATTAAGCACTTTCAATAAAGCTAGCRACATAGCAGCACCTCACGTTTGCTGTGACTGTGGACTGGCACTGGGAGAATGCTGTAATTCATAGATARCTACCTCCAGACCAGCATCACCTGAGCAAGCGCCATGACCTCTGTGTCCTTTGCATCTAGACAGAAACAGATCTCAGGAAACCGGGAACTGTAGCTGAGTCTAAAAATAGTAATTATTTGTCATGATCATTGTCAGTCCTTAATATCTTGTACATTACTGGATGCAACTTCACTTGGTCATGCGGCTTCATGTGTGAGAGAAGACACATTGCTAATCAAGTGTGGACACCATGGGTACATGCRACCTGTGGGAGCATTTTAATGACTTGGTCACGGGGTGAAGTGTTCCCTCTAACTGCGTCCTTAAGATGTTTCAGTAACAAGAATATCCAGGGTGAATGCAATGCAGCCTTTGCAAACAGCAAGGCTTCAGGCTGAATAAGGGGCTGAACCTCCCCTAGAAGGGGCGGTATAGTTCTGCAAGTGGTGAAGGTCACATGGAAAATAGAATTATATGCTATGTATATGCTATAATTTGTTCCTATATTCAATTATCATGGAAGGTCAGGTGAAATACAGTATAGTGAATTCTGGAAAAAAATGAAGTAGATTGGTATGAACCATGTCAGAGTAAACTGTCTTAATAGATATAAATACAAATTTTGAAGGCAGGGTCTTTCTTCCTTTATAACTTTTGACTAGTCCTGTGTAATCACACGGATAATTTTAAACCAAACTGTTTTCTGCAAATAGTCTTTCCCTAAAGGAGAACTGGAACAGGATTTGTTTTTAAGGAATGAAGAGAAAAAGAGACAAGTCTAATATTCAAGGGAAGAATTGTCTCCAAAAAGCCTTGACTTTAACTACTTAAATTACGGCTACGTGATTCTACGTGTACTGTAAAATGAAGAGCTAAAAATGAGGTGAAGGGATGTAAGGAACTACTACTGCTTTACTTTACCCCAGACAAACCAAACAAAAACACAGATGGTTTTGCTTAACACAGATCGGTCTGATGAAAGATACTTTATTTARAAATCTATGGRAGGAGAACTGTATTTGTTTTCCCTTAAAAGATATAATTCTGTGGTTATTAGACTTACTTCAAAACTACCAATGCGATCTAACGGGCTGACGTTCTAGGCTACTGGGGCCGGTGGAACTTCCCTCCCATTTCTTTATTTTAAATTCCCTGTGGAGAGGAGGTGATGGTATGGAGGTGAACCCTTAGAGGCAGGACTTTGTATTGACACCCTTTGATAACACACCCACTTCACTGCAGAATACAACAAAGACGAGAGACAGGCCACCCATGCCACACCTTCCTTCCGCAGTTCTTAGGGAAACCGTGAAACAATGGTTCTCTGTTCTCAAGCTCCTTGTTTTCACCATTTAGATATTAGTTACATTTTCAGTTTTTTTCTCCACATTTCCAGGGTCATGTCATCAGGGGGCAAACACAGTCGGCAGACTTCCCTTAAATCAACTCGTTTTTAATTTCTAAAAGGATTTTACATATTGATTTTATGACTCAGTTATCATAAATCGAGTTAGGTTCCCATGAAATATCATTGTGTTATTGTTTTTGAATATGTCTTTTCCTGGTAAACGTCACTAGCCTGATTCGCCACTTTCTCCTTACCAGTGAGACATGGGATACATGTCGGACCAGAATCTTTATACACTAGGATATATAAACACCCAAGTCTCTATTTCTTGTTCAAAAGATTTTATGTATTGAGATCTTAGTCCATAAAAAGTCGAGGATTACATGAAAGGGAACAAAATCCGATGAAAATCTGCAGTGATGTCTAAACCCCAGTACTCGGGATTAATCTTCACTTGCAGAGAAAAGGATCTGGTGTCAAGGCAGAGGTGGCGCTGCCATAAAACACTGCACAGTAACAACAACCACGTGAAGYGTCTCAATAGAACCCAGTATCGTCTATCAATGGCGTTGTGTGTGCCTYCGTTTTAATGTAGAAACTGTAAAAATATTAGGCCAGTTCAAGATAACATCAAACAAAACCAGTAAAGCTATGACTAAAACGAACACTCAAAATAAGACTTGAGGAGACCCTAAAAACCAAGGGCATTGAGACTCCAGGCCTCACAAGCGACCCCATCATTCCTGGTGGGGTGCTTATAAAAACTGCATTTCCCTAGCTAGCTGTGAGGAATGAAAAGCTTCTTACAAGCAGCTAAAAAGAAAGTCTTTACCATGCCCCTTGAAAAAGCTCATTTTCACATTACTCAAGCTTCATTATGCTAAATCAATATTCGTTTAGTCACTGGGGTTATTGACATATTTTAAAATAAAAGTATACCCTTCAGCTACCGCACTCATTACAGGTAATTTGTCTTGTCAGAGAGCAGGGAATATTATCTTAGTCTTTCAGGGGCTGACAGCCCATGRAAATACCTCCCTATGGTTACAACTGTAAATAATTTTAAGGTAAAATATTGAAAAATCAATGACTGTTTCCTGCAATCTGTCACAAACAAATCAATCATAATCTGTACTGCCATCAAGTATGATTTGAAGGAGATGGGAGCAGATGTAATTCTTGGCTGGAGTCTCTCATTTCAAAATCACTTCACATAATGGTCTCATCATTTAAAGACTTAACAGTCAGTGCAACTGCCACTGTAACATCCAGTTGGACAAAACCACAAGGTGGAGGAGGAGAAAATGCCATCAGTATTATGTTAACAAACATTTAATTTAAATGGTTGGTGCATTAGTAAATTTCCGCTGTGAACAGTTTTACCTGCCCCTTTCACAGCTTGAAATTAATCAAGGCTGCTTTTCCATGTCCTGATGGGTAGGGAGTTAGTCTATGACTCCAAGTGTACTCTAAAACACTTGTGCCTTTTATTTAAAAAAAAAATTATAGAGAATAAAATCTGGAATTAACAAGACACATGGGTTTCAGATTGTTTTAAAATTCTATCCCTATAACAATGACAAAAAATTGTGTCACACAAGTCAAGATCATACTCTTATGATCTGAAATAAAAAAATAAGCAGAAAGGTCTCAGATACCCAAATGTTGAATTACACATTTTCATTCCATTAATAAACATAGTTCAACTTTGTAACATTGTAATGTTCTAAATGACCAGTAAGACCTTGTCAGCTGGAAAACACTGTATCTAGACACAAGCTGCATGCACTGTCAAATGCTGTGTTAAAAGCAGGAGTAATAACCCGACCATGCCAGGTGTGAGGTTGGTCATGGTCACAATACTGATTCCTTGTGCCAATGTAAACTGCCTTCCAGATAAGTGCTCTGCTATGGGCATTTTCTGACTACATTGTAAGGGTTCCCCAGCTGCTGACACCCTGTGAATAGACATGGAGAAAAGAATTTAAAACTAATATTCCTCCCTCTGTTCCAGGACTCCCTCAAACATCACTGGACTTACAGACTAACCACATCTTTTCTGAAGGTTTGTGATTATAAATATGCTCTTGTACCTTTAACAGAAGAAATCAATTTGAGCTACCATATTCTTACCATTTTCCTAATTATATAATTAGACACCATGAAGCCCTTTTCTGTTTTATTAATGTCCCTTACTAGATATAGGTCAGGGGGTAAAAATTTGTAATGACAGGGAAAATGTTGCTTTTCTTAAAAATAAAAACAAACMGATATAAATATTATTAAACTATTGAAGTCTGTGTCAACATTCCCAGACAAAGTAATTGATCTTGTAAATGGACTGATTTATAACTGRACCTTCTTGGTCAACATGGTAGCACCGGGCCAGAGGACAGGCCTCTCCTGAAGATGCAGTTGGAGCACAATGCTGTTTTTCAGGAAYCGTAGATTTCAATGCCAGAAGTAGGTTTCAAGACAAAACTGCACATTGGGTAGATTATCAGAGATGCCATCAGAATGCAGCAGAGCCTTTTCTTCTGGGTAAGCCCCAGCAACAGCTGCAGAGAACGYAGTAGCTAACCTCGTACRGTGGGAAGGGAGGGGATGGGCCTGGCAGGGCCAACAGAGCTCAGGCTGAAGCCAGGCAAAGAAACCGAGCCCAGCTTGCCCCGGCGGGCTGTGACTGGGGTCTCTGTAACCCAGGGTCTAGCCCTGGGTGGGGCGGACGGGGCAGGGCTGCTGGTAGTCAGTCACCCTGGAGAATCGATCCCTAGGTTAATGCAGCAAAGGAAGAGGAGGTGAGTGAGGACAGGGGACAGCAGGCTGGGTGCATGTCAGTCTCAGACTGAAATGGCATCTACTCGAGCCGTGCAGGACGCCATCACAGATCTAATTCGCAGAAAGAAGCTATTTTAAGGGCGCTGAGTAGGCCGAAATGCTATTTCTCAGCTCTCTAAACACAGCCCCGGGGCCCTGGGAGAAGCAGGCTTGGAGAGTTAGCMGGAAAAAAAAACAAAAACAAAAACCAAAAAACCCAGGATGGTTCCCATGGCTCAAAATTAAAGAAACTTGTCTACTGGACAGAGTTCTCACGTATGATAAGGTTCAGGATTACAGAGGAAAGTGCTCTTGACAAGAGATAATATTACCTGGCTGTCTTCTGACCCGCCTCCTTCCACCAGGCAGTCAGG
This sequence comes from Apodemus speciosus, assembly GCA_002335545.1. Taxonomy (NCBI): domain Eukaryota; kingdom Metazoa; phylum Chordata; class Mammalia; order Rodentia; family Muridae; genus Apodemus; species Apodemus speciosus. The sequence continues at coordinate 33,712 of BDUI01009149.1, read as the reverse complement.
AGCTCCATGACAACTGTGATTCTTAAAGAGAAAACGGCCACAGTTAGCTTCATCTCTCTCTCTCACCACTTCCTTCTTTCATGGAATTACAACTTAATTACTGATACCTCAATTGATTTTATTCCTGGATGATGCATTTCTTAAAAAGCATACTCCTTGGCTATTTCCACTAGAGAACATTTAGTACAACCTTCTCAATTCATCAGCCATAACCTATTACTACAGAAATGACAGTTATTGATATGTTCAACAGTGCCCCCAACATCTACTTCATATAAGAGGAAGAGTCAGAAGCATTTGAATACCTTTAATAAAACCTGAATCTTAATTGTAAACCTAGCTCACAACAGAGGTGAAACTTGACAAACCAGAATGTTTAGGTATTTCTTATTTATAATATATGTGTATATCTATATGCATATATATCTGTATCTATGTATGTCCCAWTAATTATCCTAAGGAGGAAAAAAGAAAACCAAACCTCAGTCCTCTTATGCTTAAATTCAAYAACTCTATCATGATTTAAAAGCAAATCAGACCCTGAGCTTAAAGGTAAACAACGAGGAGTCTGATTTCTGCCTGCCTAACGTTTTCCTTACATGTGTGCTGTGCTTCTAGCTTGCTAAGATGCTTCAGYCCGGAGTTCTAATCAGTATCGTGAACACGAGTCTATTATTTCCAAACAAACAGCATTTCACACTACAGCCAAGACCACACGAATGCCTATAACAACAATTTACAGAAAAGATTTTGTCCTGGCAAAGGCTAGATTAACTAGTCTGCCTTCAGTAAAATTAGCTTGTTATTTTAGGGGGGGGGGRAATCAGCTACCAACTTTATTGTTAATAAATGTTGCAATTCACTAGGTCCAGTTGGTTGCTCTATCCCTTAGAAAGCACAAATATTCTGCAAAGTAATTCTTTCTCAACCACCAATACCCCAAAGTCCTAATATGAGTGACAATGACAAGCTTTGCCTATACCTGTATACTTTCTAGCATTAATAGCTTGATCCTTATGGCTGGTGCTAAAGTTATTCTTAAAAGAACCAGATCATAAAAATAATTTCAAAATGTGATTTGTTTTAAACTATTATTTCCTTTAAGCAGTAATTTAATTTCTATTAAATATTACAAACTTGGTCTTGATTTTAATTGTAAAACTAGGTTTATAAATCTCACTATCCAATGATATCATTCAAATAAATTATTCAATGCAATCCCAAGACAAATGATAAATTATTCAGTCATTCACAAATTGACAATTTTTAAATTTACTGAATTCCTATTTAGTGCACTAATAGAATAATCAAAGCCCTCAGGTGGCACTGCCCCACTGCCAATACCTCACCTCTCTTCCTGAAATGCACACTGTGCGGAAGCTGCCTTGGTACTATTTGGAAGCTTCGCACCCAGGTGCACCCAGAACATTCAGAAAAGTCCCGGGAAATGCAAGAATAAATCTCAATCCACATGGGAAACAACCCCAGAGCTTGGAAATAAACTTAGCTGAAACACCCAAATATATTACAGARATGTTGTAGTTATCACCTGTACAGGAAATAGAAATGACTCTGTATAAGAGAACCTAGAATACTAGCAATACTTTGGGGTATTAGGTATGAATGTCTAATGCAATTTTCTCCAAGGTATCGCTCCGTATTCCGGTAAATAGACAAATAGGGGCTGTATCAAGGTAGGGAATAGCATTAGCCTGAGAAAAGGCTAGAAAAATGGATTACGCAAATGACAGCTGCAGGAGAAAATTATATTCTCCTTTCGGAACAAATGTTAAGTGCATCCTCACTAATAAAGACTTACACCCAAACTGTATTACAATATACTGCTTTTCAATTTTGAATCATCTAAGTTGATTTGCAAGCTAAATTGTTGCGGAGATATACTAGAGCTACGAAACAGCCAATTTATACAGAAATGAGTCGTCATATTGCACTTCAGAGGAGAGCTGGGGAAGCAAAGTACTCATTATTGAACAAGGAAAAAAATTACTACTAGATTTTACATGTTCATAGAGATGTGTCAGCCGCTGTTCTGTTCAGAAAAACTATTCTCCACCAAAATGATGCTAAAACCAGAAGCTAATGCAGTATAAAAACTGAAGAGAAATAGATGAAGACAGACATACTACTTTTCAAAGCAGGTGAAGCTATTCAGAATTAAAACATTATTCCAATTATGACATTGTGCTCATAATCTACTTTAAATAAYACAGTCAATTCACAAAGGATTACAGCATTTCATTCATTTCCAGTTCATCAACTTAAAGAACATTATTTTTCTTAAGATATACAGAACACACAAACATTCATAATTGTATTATTAATTAAAATGGAAGAATTCATTTGTATTAATATTCTCTCTTTAAACACAATATATCTAATTTAAAAATAACACTTGCATAATAGCATAAAAGATGGGGACTGTAGCTGCCAGAGAAAACATTTTGATGGGGGGGGGAGGAGGGAATAAATAAAGCAATTATCTCAAAATGAACGCTCTTGTTTCAGTTTCAGCAGGCAAGGCTAAGTAAGTCTTCCTTTGATTTTAGCTCCCCGTGTAATTCTAACCAGCTAATTATCCTTGAAGTCCAGAATCAGCCGTGACTCTCCACCTGGCCTTTCCCATCAGATGCCCAGGGTCCCTCCACTTTCATTTCCTCTTTCTACCCTGAGGTTTAATGGTAAAGGAAAGCACGGACATATCTTACACAAATGCTGATTGACAGCCAGCTTCCAGGAAATGTCGAGCTACAGAGAGGAGGGAAAATTTTAATGTAGCACTTATGTTAAACGGTCCGAGGTGCAGGGCAAGCCAAGGGTAAGTGGCCACCAGTGTCCCCCTTTGTTGTTTTCACACCGACTCCAAGTGGAGGACAGTGATACTATTTTAATGAGTACGCAGGTTATAGACTGGGTACTAAACTAATACAGTATCATCAATTGCTCATCAGTTAAACTCTATAATACAGTATTCTGGAAGGAGTGAAAGTTTTCCTCATTTCTACAAACGAAAAGGCAGCATTCCATAAACACTGCAGCTATGCAGTTGATAATGTGAAAAGAGAATTATTTTACACCACCGAGGCTCTGGGGAAGACTGTTTCCTTCCTCAGACCTTCAGAGGGATACATTTCTCATCTGTTTACCTTTTCAGTATTTCCCTGTTTCTTGTACACTAGACACGTCTTCCTCAACAGATTGATTCTGACCATTAATGACTGTCTGCCTAACAATACAGCCCTCTATTTTATGCTTTGCTTTAGAAATCGAGAGCCATTATTCCACAAAGACAGGGCACAAAGAAAGCCGACACAGAGTATTGCCAAAAAGCCACAAGTAGTATCAGAACATGCCAGGACACTTAGCATTAAACCACCATTCCTCTAAAACTTCTGTTGCCAAACTGCTCACAAAATCTGGAAGCTCAAAGACAGGCTTCAAGAGCAATTAAAGTCTCCAAAAGCAAAACTGTACAAAATTATGCCCTCTTCTTGTGTCGCCATTTATASACAACATTTTCTCTGGATCTTAATTAAGATAACGATGCACACCTGTGTCAACATTCTCCAGCAAGACAGCCTTATCAATCATAATCCTTTAAGTACACTCGAAAACAGCAAAGCGATAGGACAGAAGCAATCTGTTGCCTCTCCCGATGCTGGTGCTGTGTCTCTGCCACAAGAACGATGAGATCTTTAAAATCCAGCAGATCTACTTTTGTAAGTCTTTAAAGTTTTAACTGTAAACAGCTATTACACTAAATAAACAGGCGTCACCTCCTTTGCACTTGATAGAAACAATGACAGCCCTACTGGTCCAGAACTTGAAGAGCGAGTCCATGCCAGATCCTGGCAGCACAATCGTGGGTCTTATTTTAAAGCTCTATGTTTTAAGAGCTAGGCATAACTGGATCCGTGCAGACATGACAAACCAATAAACCCTTGGCAAGTTTTTAAATGCRGCTTAACAAGCCTACATTAAAAACAATCAGAGTAACCTATCCCTAGTACGACATGTTTAGAAATATACAAATGCAGTAGTAAGGGGAAATAAAAAAGTCTTGGTGACTTGGCATGAGGAAATAGAGATCCTACCTCTGCTGGTGTATAAAAGAGCTTCAGCAGCAAGAGACCCGGAACTACAGCTAACAAGTGAACAATTTCCCAAATTGAACAGAAAGGAAAAGTGTGTGTGTGTGTATGTGTGTGTGGTGAGGGTCGATTCTCCCCTAGTATCAGATAAAAAGTTAAAACCTTGTGTTTGCCAGCAAGAATGTGTTTACCAAGGAAAAATATAAAAGCTTTCTTGT
>BDUI01009145.1:55179-66354 GCA_002335545.1 Apodemus speciosus | reverse complement strand
CTTTAACCAGGTGCCCAGAAAGTGGTAAGATAAAAAAGCAGAAGCCAGCACAAGGGGCCATGGCCTGCAAGAAACCTATGAGTAAGTTATTACCCYGACACTTAATGATCAGAAAACGTAAGAATAAAAAAAATGTACAAGGTTCATGTGAATCTTCATTCTCTCCTTCACTAATCTGAGTAATTAGTGCCAGAACATACAACTCTAACTATGAAAGCAGGATTCCTATTCTCAGAGACTGCAGCTCTGAGGCCAGCTGATACAGAAGGCTATCAAAGGGCAAAGGGTTCTTTTCATGTAAYGTCATACTGCTCGGCTTCTGCCTTTGATGCTCTCCTGCCCAGAGTCGAAGCTGTTCATTTTAAATTTCTGTAAGTTGCAGACATGACGCCAAGTCTCCTGTTCCCGTGCTTCCCCCCACCCCGGGGCTGGCAGTCAGGACCCAAGGGGTAGACGCTCGTTGGAGGGTGTGATTATCTGAGAAGACAAGGCTTCCAGGAAGCTGCATTTCTGGATGAGTCAGCTGGCATCAGAGCCATTTCTGAACGCTGACCTGGGTAGATTCCGGAAGTTAAGTCAGTAGTGAAAAAGCCAAGACTCAGAGGCTTGGAACTCCATTTGTTTGCTCTCGAGAGAGACTGGACAGGGCGGTCTCTAGGGGCCCATTTTCAAGCTACAGAGGCACTGCTTTGCGACTTTTCTCAGTGATTGTTTTTGCAACAGTTGACTATTAGGGGCAGGATGGGAGAGTTGAGAAAAAGGAAACCAACGACAACTAAAAACAGTGGATGAGAGGACCACACGGACTTAGGTTCTTGCACAGTCTTGCACAAGATTATTAAGCTAATGCTTCAACACTAAGTCCTTGTCCTGAGTCACTTTCCTTGTGTCTGGAGAAAGTCCAAAAGGATGATAAATTGGTCTTTGTGGAGGCACGCTGAACGAACACAGCAGAGCCCTTGGGTACCGATGTTGCTGAGCAAACTATTAGAAATAGTTCGTATACGCTGAAGGCCATCCACCCACTTGCCACCTTTCTTAGTAAGCATTCCGGCTCACGAGCTTATATGGAAGCAGGCTCAGTACCACGTGGTAGAAGCTGAGCATGTGGGAGTGGACTCCTTATCTGTGAAGTGACTCCCTGGGTCCTTGGACAGCTTCCACTGCTGTTTCCAGCTGCTAGTTACTCTCAAAGTAGTGTCACTTGTGCCTGGATATGGGCTTCCCAGCTTGTCTTAGTTACTTCTCTATTACTGTGACAAAACATCAAGGCAAGGCAACTCATAGAAGGAAGAATGGGTTGACTTTGGGATTAGGGCTCTCCAGAGGGATGAGAACCCGTCACCATGACAGCAGGGGAATCTGGCAGCAGGCAGGCATAATGGCAGGAATGGTGGAGAGCTCCCATCTCAGAGCCACAAGCAACAAGCTAAGACAGCCCCAAATGGGAATGGCCCAAGACTTCTGAAACTTCAAAGTCTACTCTTAGTGATGGACCTCCTGCAGTAAGGCCATATTTCCCAAACCTCCCAAAATAGTGCCACCAAGTGGGGACCAAATATTCCAAAGGCCAGAAGTTACSGTGGGCTTCTCATTCAAACCACTATATATCCCTACCGCTCAATATCCCCCCCCCCCAGAGTCCCATTCTGTAATCTGAGCTAGCCTTCAACTTATGGCAAGCCTCCTGTTTCAAAATGCTCTTGACTCAGAAGTCACCTGTGACTCAGCAGAAGAGACCAGTTGTTTTGGATCACCAACTTTTGTCTTTTCTTTAGTTCCTTCCTGGTTCTCCCTACAGAGCACCAGAGGTTTGGTATCTCAAATGAACTCATTTCATTTTCTCATAGAACAAGATATCAGTTCTTTACATATTTATTTTTATTCATTTGTAGAACTCAATGTATTAGTTTGAAACTGGCAATAAAAGGAAGAAATAAAGCCCCCACCTTTCTTAGATGACTAGGTAACAGCAAGGACAAATTTCTCTTTAGAGGAGTGTCCCACGAGTGTGAGAGAAAGTGTAACAGAACTCATAGGCACATGGAATAATGATCAGTGATGGCAATATCACAAGAATAGGGGAAATCAGACMGAAGCATTCAGCAAACACGGTGTTTGAATCAATTCTGACAAGAGATAAATTTGAAGCTTCAAGATCTGGTTTAGAAATAGAGAACTCTAAAAAAATGCAACCAGGAAACCTCAAGCTTCAGGGATAGCCACAGAAAAATAGCACAGATTACTAGAGTATTTCAAGGGGTGGGGAGAGAGACATACACGGACCCTTTAGCTGAAGAGATTTCAAGATACGACAATCATTTAAAATGTGCTATCAGTCCTTCCTTTGGTCCAGATTCAAACAAACTATAAACGTGACAGAAGGGAGATGTGGCCATCAGTGAACGCTGAYTAGATTTACCATAAGACAAACAGATGCTCATTTTGAGGTGGTGCAATGGTATGGTTACAAAAAATATCTTCGTGAATGTCAAGTCTAGGACATCTCAGGTTCTCTTCAAAATAATCTAGAAGATCATGGGAGTAGTAAACAGAAACATTAGTAATATAAGATTGGTCATGAGCAGATATAGTTTAGGTTGGGTGGTGAATATATGGGCATTTACTAGACTACGACTTTTGCATATGATTGGAGCTTGCCACAACTTAGTGACAAAGATGATGGTAAAATAACTACTAGTGTGAGTAGATATGAGATGTATAGCTTTCCAACCATAAAAGGGGTAAGAAATGAATAACAATATCAGTTGAATAAGCCAAAAGAGGGGGGAATGAGGAAGTTTCCAGAAAGTATTTTAAAGAGAAAGCACAAAATTACATGGCAGAAATAGTCCAGACATGCAACGGTGATGCATGGGAATGGATTAAAAGCCACTTGTTAAAAGACAGATTGGGTAAAAAACATAGAAAGATCAGCTATACACTTTAAGAGATACTCTGAAAAATAGTCAAAGACAGTAAGGAAAATTGAAAGTGAAAAAATGGAAAATGATATCTCATCTAAATTAAATGATAATCAGAAATTAGGCATAGCACTCCAGTAAGAACACTATAGTTGATTAGCATCAAAGGGGCATTGGTGGCCTTGACTAGAACAGCTCCAGTGGCTCTGTGAACCAAGGCCAGTTGTCACTACTGTGACAGCCCAGGAGAGCAGGGAAAGCAGGGGAAGGATGGGGAGGAACAAGACTTTCTTAGGGGAGGACTGTTACATTTTGTTGCTTATTATATACTTGCATGTATAATCCAGAGGAGAGGGGTGATATACAAGAAGTGGGGGAGGGGGGCGGGGGGGGATGGAAAAACATTCCTGGGACAGTAGTCAAGTGGGGAGGCTGAAGAAGAGACCTAGGACATTGAAGGAGATATTAGCAGTAGACAAGAAGAAAACACTTTCTATTTCATTTTATTTCTAATTTATTAATGTCACTACAGAAACAGTACATGAATGCAAATTCACAAACATCAAATATTACACTTTAAGCTAACGCACACCGCCAAACTACTGTAAACAGCTTGGTTAGTATCCTTCCAAACTCTCTATTTATATTGTACACAGATAGTTATTTGCAGAAGTACACTATACAGTATTGTGTATGGCATGTTTTTTTTTAAACGTCAACAGTATCATGTGTATTACTTTTAACAAATTTAACATTGCATCCTAGAGATCTACTGTCAGCATATAGTTCTTCCTTCTTTTTCACCGATACCTAATATTTTATAGCATCTAGCATATTTCATTACCTTGGTAGATTTTGATTTTTCCAACTTTATATTAGAAGCTGCCTTATGAATGTGTGTTTCTTTAGGGTACTAAAAACTGGATCCATTGGGTCACAGGGCATCTAAAATTTCAATTTTACTGGACATTACCCAGCTGCCTTTAAAAGTGGCTATGCAAACTTTATGACATCAGATTTGTTTTTCCACATCTGTCAGCTCTTAATCCTTATGTGTCTAATGTTCACCAACTGGATCTGAGATAGTGTTTCATGTGCACTTTGCTTTGCTGAGGCTGAGCATCTCTTCATAATTTGTAAAACTATTCACTCTCATGCATTATCCATTATCAAGGTTTTGAATTTCACAAAGTAGCTAGTGTAGCTGGAATTTTTAATTTTTGAGAGAGAGCTAAGCTTACTTTCTTTACCCTCAAAGGGTACAGTCTCAATACTGCCTGTTGACTAAGCCATTCTTTCCCCACTGATCTGAAACTGTAAGGCTTACCACTTACCAAGCATACARCCTTGTATTTATCTCAGAATTCTCAGTCCTAGTGGAGATTCATTTTTGGCATCAGGTACCTGAGTTATTAACTGCATTCATTGAATTAATAGCTGATTAGGACAGCCAAAATGCATGTTGCTTATGAGACGAGACAATATAATTTATGACATGAAAATTCTAGTCAAATTAGGTTAAATTAGATCAAATATCTACAAACTGAGAGTATTAAAATTTTTGTGTAAACATCTCTTACAGATTAGTTCTTTTGGGGATGACCTCCCAGGCTCAGGTGTGAAAAGTCTTTTGTCTGGTCTCCTCTTTCCAGAAGGATTATTTGATGCTAAAGCTTTTTGGTGATTTATTTCCTGGCAATGGCAAAGTTATTAGAGAGCCTTCCACCTAACAAACAAGGCCTATAAACTGTCTTTATTGTGGAAAAGCCACAGGGTGCCTCAGCTTCTACTTTCGCATTGGAAGATGAGATCCTGGGGTTGGGGAGGGGAGTACATAGACCATGTTCTAAACAACTTTCTCTCCTCAGACATTCAGTATAGGGTTAAGCACCTAAGTTAAGATAGAATCAAACTACTTTTCAATGTTTCTAGGAAACAAAAATAAAGCCCAAATGATTTCCCCAAACATCATATTTATCTGTGAAGACTACTACCTCATTAAGGGATTTGCATATTTTTTTCAGTGAGCTAGAACTAGTCACTGGCCTAGTATTATATATGCCATGTGTACGAGATGTTTTCTTGTCTGCAGTCTTCTTTGGGTTTATCTATGTACTAATTGCAAGATGAAAAAAATTATGACCTGGAAGACGTTTTGAATTGCGGTGGGCAAGAGCACTTTACGGTTATTCTATGAAAGCATTTATTTGAACAGTTGGCACTACAAGTAACCTTAACTTTTATTATGGGAAAGCTGAAGTGTGTCATTTGGCTTGTCTTAATCTCCAATCTTTTTTTTCTAAAGTTAGCAATCTCTCTTCCTTTCTTCTTTCAGAGGAACATTATGGCTTCTGAGGGCAGGTCCTAGTCTGTAAACATACGGACTCTGGATCTCTGAAAGGCAGTAAGGAAACACTCCAAACTGTCTAATTTATCAGTTTCTCTGGCAAGAAAAGGAAACATAAAGCTAACTCACTAACCAATCACGTTGAACAAATTTAGTTTCCAAGTAGATTGTGCCATCACAAAAAAACAGCTTATCTTGCCATCACTAATCACCAGTCCCTCAAAGACTGCTCATTTTTAAATTCCATTAAAACAGAGAGAAAAGAAGTGCAGGTCTGTGAACTTTTAACTTGCTCTCTATAGTACTCACTTGGTAATTCCTCCATTTGAACATGTCAGAACAATATAGATTACTAAGGGAACTCTTGTACAATAACCCTTCACATATATAGGAAAGATGTGCACAAAAAGATTGAAATAAGATAAATTTGTAACCTATTTTGGAAATATCAGACAGGGATGGACCCTGGAAGATCAAATGGTGGGCCAGTTGGTGCAAACATCAGAGGAGATTAGTGTTAGAAACACAAACTAGGAGGGCTTGAAGCAGGGGCAGGAGAGGTTACTGCATTAGCAGATTATTGAAGAGAAGGCTGCAGGGCTTACCTATGTTAGAGAATAAAAGGTAAATTTAAAGGAAAACCTATTCTTAGATGTCAGTACTTGCACTACAGTCAGAATCCATACTATCTCTGAAGGAAGCAAGGGACTGGAAAGGTAGTGGAATTACGATGACCACAGTCACCAGAGGAAGATTCAATTGTTTACCACTGGGCTGAGTCTACAGAGGCATAGAGTGACCAAATTCCTGTTTGCCCCACTCTTTTGTCAGATTCTTGCAATTCCTTCAACAAGGAACAAAGACCTTAATTTTGTAGATGCATGGCTCCTGGCATGAGACTGACTAAACTTACAAGCATTGGCTGAGGTGTTTTCTCAAAAAACAAACAAACAAACCCCCCCCCCCMMAAAAAAAAAAACCAAGAGAACAAAGTGCTGATTCTGGAAGTGAAATATTCACTGAGGAAGAGTTGAGGAATTACCAACTTCTTCAATAAACTTCAATTTGCCCCATGGAAATGCTGTCTCACCACTTTTCTGGATTTTTCTAAACTGTCTCCAGTTTCCATCCAACACTCTACCAATGAACTGAACTGAGCTTCTCCCACTAGCTGTCAATCCAATGAATCATTCCTCGTTAATAATGCCAAACTACCAACACTGATGGGCCAGTTATTTCTAGTTTCCTTCCCACAAAATTCTGCGCTCTCTAGGAGCCCTGTTGATGCTTTCAGAGCTTGAAAAGGCTTGAGTTTGGAACACACCTTTCCTCTCGTGACCTTCAAGAATTGAATGTCACCGTTTCAGAAACCCCCTGAGAAAGCCATCCTTTACTGTATTTCTTGTCATTGGTTAATTTATGTAGCCTCAATTCAATTGTGAATCCTGGGGACTGGCCTTTCACACGTCCATCATAAAGGACATGTTATCAGGGCTTAATAACTTCATCTAACAGTTAAAATAGCAGAATGTTTAATTCTACAACTCCCTATACCTTTTTGTTTTGTTGGATAGATCTTAAGATCATTTTAGGACTACCTAAAAACAATTTCCTTTGGGCAAAGTTAGTTTTCAACTGTACATGCAGTACTGTATTAGAAAATTAAACCAACATAAAGCCTATGCATTAGCACCTGATCTGTAGGCTGAGACAGAAAATTAAAGGTAGATGACATTCTCATAAGACTTACCTCACAAATTGGAATTTCAACTCTGTTGATAGTCTAGGTATTCAAAGACTTTAACCCCAACAAAAACCTAAATGAAGATCCTTAACACTTCCAAACCAATTAGGAAGAAATTATCCAAATATTTCCAAATAAAAGCATACTACCTGGCTCCCCTTTGTGCCTGACTCTCGAGTTGAGTGTGCCTCATGGACATGGGAAGCAGACTTAGATGTAAACTTCATTACAATTTAGGTAGGGGACAAGRCAGGCAATCAATAAAACTCTTGTATTCTAGGAAGGAATGAACATATAGGATAGGCACAGCCGCAGTTTCTGAACCCCTGCTCCCTAAGCGTCACACCACTGAGCTTGTTTATTAATATTTAAAGCTCTTAATATACACTGTCAAACTTCATTTTGGAGAAAAGCCCACCTTACTACATTAATTCCTGCTATTGAAAAGATATAACTGATTAAAATGATTTGCATTTCCTAGTTTATCAGAAGTCAATTCTTTTGGAATCTTTTCTTTTATTAACCATTTTCTAGGATTTTTGCTCCTTTTAAAAAGATACCAGTACTAGCAATTACTGTCACCAGTTTTAACCTTACAATATTAATTATTTCCTTGGTGGATACTATTATATTTTGCTTGTTTTTCTATCCCTAGAATAAAAACTCATTTCTTGTTTTCACAAAAATTACTTTTTTTTAAGTACCAAGCATCAAACAAGATCTTATACATTCTCGGGCAGCCATCTGCCACGTAACTGCGACCTTCTGCAGCCCTTTCCTAACACTCTTTGTATGAAGCACCACACTAGTAGCAATGAAGGGCATGGAGAGAACTCTTCGGGTTTACATTTCAACAGCAGTTTCACATCCTATCTTGCCCATAGTGGCTCTACTAGAATCTCACTCTGAATCCTTAGGGTTATTACATAGTCTACATACTCACCTAGTTCTTTTAAGCATTTCTAATGTTACTAATTAACATGAAAATTTTGTTTATTGAACATTATTTCTTGTAGCACTAGAATTATAAAATATTTGGTAATCTCATGTATGTTTCAATTTTATGCCTTTGAAGCTAGAACGTTTCAAATAGATAAAGAACATTTAACCTCTTCTAACATGGAGAGCTAACTACTGTTTCTCATTAAGACTTAATTAGCTAGTGGGCTACCCATACAGAACATGTTAATTTCTACAGGCACCTTTCTGAATTCAAGTAAAAGTTTTGGTAGACGAGGATTTTCTATTTATATTGTTAACATAATATGAATATTGAGTACAAATATTGCTCACCATTCTTGTGTTCTTTAAATTATTTTACTCTGAAAATTTAAGAACTATTATTGTCATTAACATCATGGGTGTTCACTTAAGGAATATTTTGAACTGTGAAAATACAAATCTAGTCAAATTCTGAACACATATAGAGCCAAATATTTGAACAAAACTGTAGTTTAATTTCAGAAAATGTGTTAAAATATATATTTTTACATCAATTTCTGACATACACTTAATGTGTTAGTATACACAAAATGATGCTTTCTCTTGAAACTGTATTTATGAAATGTACATTTTAATTTAAATACTCAGTATACACTGCACTTAATCTGCATGTTGCATTTATTAAATACATTAAAATCTGCAATGTAACAAAACGTTTTCTGCATATGAAATTCAAAACACCATTTTAAATGAACAAAAGATGGCTCACTTCATTTTTGTTTCTGTACAACTGGTGCATTGTACACTAGCTCAGCTCCACCATACGACCTGTTCGTTCTTTTTTATTTGACATTGTTCACAGACTAGTACACAGTACAATAAGAGTGCTGGATAAAAACATGAGGTACGAAAGTGGTTCAAAGATTACAGGCCATGCAGATCATGCTAGACAGCAAAGAAAATTGTGACCAAGAAAACACTAAATAAAAATACATAAAGAATGTGCATTATAAAACAAAACAAAACTCCATTACACAGCTTTGCTTCTTTGGTTACAAAGTAGGTTGAACAATTTCACAGCTTTTTTTATTCCCACCCAAAAAAAAAAAAAAAAAAAAAAAAAAAGGTCATACGAAATGTTGAAAAGCAGAGGAATCGTGGCAATTTCTATTAGAAAGTAGAAACAAATGAACAAAGTTTTCTTCATGAAAATAGCCCAATTATTTATTATATCACAATAACTGGTGACTACCTGTACAGGTGCACTGTGTTTTTCATACTTACAACTATACAAAATTTACATTCAAGCTGGATCTCTACTATTGAAAATAAATACCAACGGTAAATTGCCATTAGTGTTAGAAATGTGCCAGGATTCTTTTGTTCAATTATTGCCTAAACGTTTTTATTTATCAAATGTAATCCTGTCGTTCAATTCCTTTACTGATGCTTATAATTATTCAAGAAAATTAAAAAAGTTCTGTGACATTGTTCATGTACAATATGAAAATAGCAGCCCTGTAATAAATAAAACACAAAATAAATGAAAACTTATGTAGGCAAAATGTTACTGATATTGAAAGAAAAGTGGCTCTTTAGATGAACTGTTATTTATAATGTGACAGGAAGGCTCAAGGTACATCCATGGGTGGTAAGAAACATGGGAGAGCCACCAAAACTTTTAAAGATCCCATTCATGCGCACATGTAGAATGCAGACTCTGCTTGCTTTCATGAACCCCGTCTAGTACTCCCCTCATGCACTGATGACACACGAGTGGACATCAGCAGTGCTGCATGACATCTTAGAGGGAAAGCTCCTGGAGAAGATTGTCTAATACTGAAAAGGCCAAGCACACAGCCAAAGCATGGCTACTTGCTTTCTATAAAGTGGAAAGAACACCAGTGGCACACAAGGGAAGATTGCTTTCAGTTTTTTTCCTTAACGAGGCTTAAGAAAGCTTTATGCTGAGGAGACATTCGGCTGCTGTGGAGGTTGCGTTGGCTGAGGAGGCTGTGCTATCATTGCTTGTTGTTGAGAAGTGCTACCAGGATTGGCCTGTTGGGCTGGGAGTTGGGACAACTGATCATTGTTTGAAAGAGATTTTAACAGTGCATTTTCTCGTTCAAGTAAAGAGTTTCTTTCCACTAATTCTTTTATTTGCTCCTTTAGAACTTCCACTTCTTCTCTTACTGCATACATCAAATGGCTTTTCACCAGATCCTGTGAAGAACAAAATTAGGAATGTCAAAAACAAGTTGAGAAGAGTTAAGAGCTACTTAGTTCTAGATTATTTGAGTGCCTTATAAACACTAAATGGTTTTATATTTTTGTTTTTTAAAAGCAGTTTTCTCCTCTTGCTTTTTAATGTTTCTGTGATATCTTAACAGGGCCTGTGGGAGGTGGGGTGGAAAAAAGTCTCTTTCCTAGCTAGTATGGAAAGAGCTTCCAAAGTTTAGAGTGAGCATTTTAAGATGCAGAATAAAGACAACAGAGAAGTAATATTTCAATGCAAAGCTGTCTGACAATAATCTAGTCACAGGAGTATTTTAGAGACTGAAGTACCACATAGCCTCCACTTTAAATGAACAAAAGTCTAAAGCTTTTCAGATGAACACATACTGTAATGAATTCCGTGTTTCCCTCTTATGGTCCAGATCATGGTGTTGTACAAAGTAGACATGATAGGATGGAAGGACAACTAGTATGCGTGGATTAGAAACTTTCCGTGATCTAGCATTTTCTAAATTTTGATAATAACAGGTAATTTTTGGCTTAAAGAAATCTATGGATTCTGCTATCTGGACTTAGGAGATCCAGTTAGTCTGACCAGTGAAGCGAAGGGAAACTGGGAACCGACTTACCATTGCTTGTTCTATTTTGTTGTCAATGGCTACAACACCGCCCCCAGATGCACTGGAAAAAATTAGAATATTTCATWAAATTATCCTTAGAACTTTAACCATCCTTCAAACTCTTAAAATAATGTAAAAGATATTTGTGTTTACCCAATATCAAGTGATGAATTTAAATGTAATTTATTAACTTTTTAACCTGAGGATCTTGGTACATAGTCATCATCTAAAAATCATTTATAGTCCCAATATTTGAAATTTGTCTATGTCTATGTTACTTTAAAACTTACTCCCAATTTTAATTAGGAGTTTTCTCTTTGGTGGTCTTAATATATTAAAATTCAGATGACTTCTGTCAAATAT
>BDUI01009145.1:37143-48062 GCA_002335545.1 Apodemus speciosus | reverse complement strand
GATTTCTTATATTAAAAAAAATTAAAGACATTCACGTGGTAAGAAAATAAATCAATTCAATGTTCCTTTTCTAATTTAGCCTTTTTTGTCTAAAGTCAACTATGTAATTTATATAAAGGGGTTCTTAAAAAACTTATTAAGAACAGCCTATTTCTGAAACATAAAAGCAAAAAAACAGTCTTCTATACTTTTCCTATATATAAAGTACTTACAGATATCTAAAAGACTCAGAGCCTAACAGAAAGATAGAAGAATTCATGTAGACAGCTTACAAAAATATCTGAAAAGGACAGACTGGTCTACATGAGATTGTTTCCCCAAACAAAACAAAAGAAAACAAAACAACACACATACATACACACACACAGTCCAAAACACAACAAAAACAAAAGACATGAAAAAAATCATAATAAACCATAATATATAAAAAGCTACAACATAATATTTTTCAATCTAGATACTCAACCCAATTTTCCCTTTATCTATTCACTCTTTGAACCAATAATCTTATATCTAAGAATTTATCTCTCAGGTACACATACAGCATATCATATTTACAAGGCCATTCATTACAGCACTGTTTTATTCATTTGAGATTTTATGTTTATTTTATGTGTATGACTATTTTGTCTGAATGTATGTCTGTGAGGGTGTCAGATTCCTGGGACTGGAGTTACAGACACTGTGAGCTACCATGTAGGTTCTAGAAATCAAACTAAGGTCTTCTGGAAGAGGAGCTAGTGCTCTTAATGGTGTGCTGCCCTCCGGCCACTATAGTACTGTTTTAATAGCAAGAGTTCTATAAGTGGAAAAGTGTTTAAATAACAGCTGAATGGTAAGCATCTCTATAAAAGCTAACACAAAGGTAGTTTTTCTCACAGCATAGCAATATATTTAACTGAACAGTACATATCTCTGGGTCAGGGGGTGCTTCTTTTATTTACTGAGGAGGAGACAATGTACAGAACATCTTTAAAATTATTGTATGTACAAATATTATCACATACACAAAGGAGTGCAAATATACAAAGAAACCAAATAAATATATACACACAAACTAAGGTGTATGTCTGGAAAGGTCAGCAAATGGATAACAAAGATAGAGGACTGGTTTCACTGTATGTTGAATATAGGAAAAACATTCAAAAATGACTTAAGTTACCCTGTGCAGCATACTTAAGACATGAGTCTGTGGCTGCAGAAAAAACTAAGAGGCAAAGGGGAAATGATGGAAGTAAAGGAGGAGCTATTGATTCCATTGTCTCTAGGGATTACTTCATCCTGCASAATAGGGCTTTTCTTTTTACTTTTCCACTTAAAAATGTGTGTATATGTACATATACCACAGTGTCTGTATGCCAGTCAGAGGATAACTTGCGAGAGTGCGTTCCCTCCTTCTGCCATGTGGTTCCCAGAGATCAAATTCAGGGTGTTTGGTAGCAGCACCCATATCCACTGAGCCATTGCCATCAGGCACTTCAATTTTTATTTATTATTGTTGTTGTATGTGTGAGGGCAGGCACACATGTGTTATAGCACACATGTGGAGACAAGACAACTGAGAATCTCCTCCTCCGGAGTAGGTTATAGGGATTAGAACTGAAGTTTTAGGTTTACAGGGCAAACACTTGTACCCACTGAGCCATCTCACTAGACCAGAATAAGGCACTTTATTAAATATATGAAATATAGAAAGTTACTGTGACATTTATGATTGGCAAAACTTAGATCCTTAGTTTAGGAGAGTTGAACATATTCAAGAATTGGCAAAACTTAGGTCCTTGGTTTAGAAGCGTTGAACATATATAAGAATATACTGTTAGCACTGTCTGTCCAGTCTATTTACACAACAAAAACAACTGTAAAGAAGATAAAACCAGGATTAATAGTATCTTTTTTGGTTTCTCTCTCCAATTCCATATTTGGGGGTGGTGGAATCATCCTTGTACCTGTCAGTAAAATTCTGATATACTTCTTCTGTGGTGTTGCTTCATCCCAGCAGGTGGAAGGGCAGAACCAACTACAAGTTTTGACTTCCACAGGTCTACCATGGCACATGTGCATCCACACAAATAAATGTAAACAAACTAGTGGAACTAAATATTTTTTAAATTAAAAAGAGTGTGATTTTTGCCTGGAAAAACTGAAAATGACATAAAGTGATATTTGAATAACTGTATCCAAATATTTCAAATAGGTGAAAAGGGTTAATATCTTATTACTTTAAGTTAAATAATTTAATTTTCTAAGAACATGGGATATCGACTCAAGAGGAATGATCTGATTCACTACCATACTCCCCAAGCCCCTTCCTTTCTTTCCACATGTAGTTGGGGATGGTGCTGAATTCCCAATCCTCCTGCTCCTACCTCCCAGTGTTAGGACTCCATGGTGTGCACCGTGATGCCAGTTTTGTGTTGCACCAGGGGATAAGCTTAGAACTCTGGCAGCTGAGCTTCTTATCCCACTAACATCAAGCAAGATTTGAGAAGACTTAAAGATTATCTTCCTTCTGATTCAGACTAAAACAAGGAAGGATGTGAGAGAGGGGAGGAGGAGAGTGGCATTCTCATTAATGCTGGGGTGCTTACATTTAAACAGGCTTCCTTGATTTCATTTTACTGTTTGCACAGCAGCAATTAGGTAATTTGAAGATAAACTACTAAGAAGTGAATGCTACACACCAAGGGGCTTAAATTCAAAATTTAAAAAGTGGCACTATAGTGATGAGTACTCCTATATTTTAACACCATCCTTTAGTTTACTGGGGTAGAAGTTGGTGGTCAGCTGGCTTCTAAGAATATTGGTAGTTCTTACAAGCGAAAACCGAGTAAATCCTACATAGTTCATATATCAGAAACACCTAAAGAGTTAGATTTCAGCTGGGAAAGGAATTAACATTAAGAGCCAGACATTTTATAGTAGAGATCAATCCTCCTCCTTTTATAGTTTTTTTTCCCCCCTTAACTAAGAGGAAATGTTACCTAATATTTATGGTAGTTTTCATGGTAAACATCTGTGAAGACAAATACAACCTGAGAAAAACTATGGCAGAAAAGAGTGTAGAGATAAAAGCATACAAATGTAAAAAGTTCATCCAGATTCCTGTTCCATTTTAGAACCCAGAAACAGAAAAAAATTTCAAACAGTATTGGGACATAAAAATAATCTTCAGCAAACAACCATATCCATTTAACATTAGCTTGGGAATTCTCAGCAATAAGGATGCCTCCTCTCCCTGCAAAAGGAACTAGGTTATTAATGGAAACCCCTAAGATTTATTTCAAAAGGTAACTTTATTTTTTTTTTTTCTTTTTTTGAGGTAGTAGCTCATTAGTCTAGGCTAGCTTTGGCCTCTTATGTTCATGCTGAGGTCAAAGGACAACTTGCCGGTGCTGATTCTCTCCTACTATGTAATTGCAGTATACAGAATTCAGGTCATCTGGCTTGACCTTTACCTGGTGAGTTGTCTCACCATCCCAATTCTGAACTTTTTATATTTTGTATGTATGGGTGTTTTGCCTACATGTATGTTCATGCATCACATGCAAGCAATGCTGAAGAAGGCCAGAGGAGGGTGCCAGATCCCCCTGAAGCCAGAGTAAGAGACCKGTTTTGAGTTACCATATGGGGGGTTGGCAAAATTGAAGCCTAATCTGGAAGAGCAAGCACTTCTCTTTACCAGTGTGCTCACTGCCCAGCCCCCAGCACCCCCCCCCCCCCGTCGTGAATTCTCTTGATCCTCCTGCTTCCACATCTAGGGTGCTAGGATCATAGAAATGAACTTCCAACTACCATATGTCATCCTTATGTTCTCTCCTAAACCCATTTCAAATACCTGYTCACATTTTAAWTTGGAAATTCTTCCTTTCATTAAACCCTCCAAGGTTCCTTTGCTCCTTTTTTTCCCCCTGATACTGAGGCTGGGGCCCAGTGTCTTCTGCAGAAGCCTAGCAAGGGCTCTATTACAGAGGTTTTCTTCCTCCCAGAACTTCTGAGATAATTAATAATATTAATAATTCCTTTTGTTTGCTCTCAGTCCAAGCTCAAGTTTTCTCTTCTATATAAAGGTTTAATAAAAAAAATTGTATACTTGAATCCTGTGTCATTTGCTGTGCTCTAATTCTGAGGCCTCTTTATGTATACAATTTTACATCACTTCCCAAACTGTTTCCTGCRTTCACTGTATAAYTTTCTTTATGGTAATTCTTCCTAGCTAGTGTACATTGACAATTTTACACTCATTGGAAATAGCTCTGAATCTCAYTGTTCATTTTTAGTTTGAAGCTAACTAAATACTTGCCATTTTAAAATTTTACATTGATTTCATATAAGCATGCATACAAACATTCATACACACAAAATAAAAATAAGTAAATCTTAAAAAGGGGACTGGAGAGATGGCTCAGCGGTTAAGAGTACTTCCTGCTCTTGCAGAGAACCCAGTTTGATTCCCAGCACTCACATGGCAGTTCACAACTGTAACTCCAGTCCCAAGGATTTTGATATCTTCCTTTTCTATACCAAGGATGCCAGTCAAAGAACACTGGTTATAAGAAAAGTTTGGCAGCATCTAGGAGTGGTAGGGTCACTCACTAGATATGGAATTAGTAAATACACGGTTTAGCTTGGCTTTACCCAGTTATCTGTCCTTTGGCAAATTACTCTTATTAGATATATATTCCTTTATCAATTGGTTTTATAGTTTTATGAACTAGTATTACCATGTAAATACTGTTTCTTTCCCTCTCTGTGTAGGAATTGATAATAAGATGAATGTTAGAAAAAAAGTTAAAGAAGAGAGAAGCAGAAGTAGATAGATATTCATAGGTATGAAACAGTACTATGTACTTTAGGTTAAAAAGGGTTTTCACAACTGAAGCATACAAACCATGAGAGATCAAACAGATGAAGAGGGAAAGGGACTCTTCTGTAAAGAAATGCAAGGCAGGGGATGGAGCTTAGGACAATCTGGAACTGGATAATGGTAGTATGTTATAATGAAAGCAGCTAGATTTGTAGGTAAAGTAGGAAAGGGATTAAATGAGTTTAAGTTGCACTTGAGATGTGAACCCTGCAGAGAAACAGAGAAAGAAGACAGGAGTCTCAGGCTGAGAGCTCTAGGTCTGAGTTGTTAGAATGGGAGCCTGCTCTACCTGGGGAAGAAAAACGAGCATGCTTAAAGCTAAGATAAAATGGGAAGCGCAAAAGACATAAAAAGTTATGGAGTAAGATGGGATTGAGAARGCATGTACAGTTTTTAGAAATACTATTTATTCAATAGCCTCAAACTATCTCCTTTCTCAAGAACCTAACATACTGTTTCTTCTGGCTTAACAGATATTTTTGAACAGATCCTCTCAATCCCATTTCTACATCAGACGACCAAAATGAAAAATCAAAACTACTCCTTTATAAACTAAAATGAAATTCAAATAAAATGGTAAGTACATAGTTCTTACCAGTTTTATAGCTATTATTTTCAGTTATGCTCACTTCTTGACAGAAAAAAATATTTAAACCTGTGTTCTAGAAACTCCATGGGCAATACAAATGAAAATAGTTAAGTTTTACGATTAGCCACTAAGATCCCACAGCTCAATCACATTCAACGGTTACTAATTTTTTTCTTTGCTACTTTATGTTCCTTCATTCATAACCTACCCCCATCCAGTCCAGCGTAGTAATAAATAAAAATGAAGGTTGTCAAGGGATTGTTTCAAAACTGGATTAAACCCAGAAGCATAAGAGAACATCTTGACTAATTGCTAGCTTCTTGTTTGGATTAAAATAACACCAGCCATTATTCCTTAAGGAAATGAAGAGTATTCTTTATTGGGGAAAATATCTGCTCAATTTATTTTGCTTAGGACATCTTCATGTAGCACAGGCTAGTCTAAACTTGCAATCCTACCCCTTCTGCCTCTGGAGTGCTGTGATTTCTGGTATGTATCAATACACTGTTTTTTTTTGTGTGCTTTAATAAACCAAATTGGCTTTTAATAAACCAATCAATGTTTTACAGTTGAGATGTGTAAAACTTACAGTCTTAACCCTGAATAAAGGAACACCTTTAACAATAGAAGACAGCATAGATTAAGCACAATGCTGTTTAGGCCATCATTTCTACTACTACTAAAATCTCCTTTTCTCTCTGTTTCATGATAAGGTAGCCATTCTGGGAGGTAAAACAGTTTGTTATCTGAGTCAAAAATTGAATTCTCAAAGAATATTACATTTTTAAGAGCATAGGCTTTTGAATTAGAAAATTTTTGTTGTTGCTGCTGTTGTTCAAGATAGGATTTTGCTACATAACCCAGGTTAGCTTCAAACACAGAATTTTCCTGTCTCAGCCTCCAGATGGTTGTTATCTCTAAATTCTATCCATTTATTTGAGGGGTATATCCTAGAGAGTTAACATACTATGATCAGTCTCATCTGTAAAGTGGGGATCACAGTTATAGTATTATTAATGGAACCTGGTCAAAAAGTCTTATATAAATGTAAGATTTAATTAATTAGTTCATTCTACTGTTTATGTAACAGTTACCTTGTCTTCTGACCCTGTAAAGGTCAGCTTTTTAAAATTATCTTAAACTACAAATTAAGAATTAAGGTCCTGAGGTCATAAAATATTAAGAAATTAATTATGCTGTCATTAAAAACATGTTTACTGTTACTCCAAAAGACTTTTAAACCATTCTAATTAAAGCCTACTCTATTTATTTTGATTTATTTTGTATTCTATTAATCAAATTTTAAGACTTCATACAATCCCAAAATAGATGCAATAAAATTAACTTGAGATTGAAATTTGTATTAAGGCTCAAGAAACAGCATTTATGTAGACTACACAGTATCTAATCCTTAGATTTTTTGTTTTGTTTTGTTTTTTTCTGTGTAGCTCTGGCTATTCTGGAATTCACTCTATGCACCAGGCTGGTCTGGAACTCAGAAATCCTCCTGCCTCTGCCTCCCAAGTACTGAGATTAAAGGCGTGTGCCACCAACGCCCGGCTTAGTCCTTAGATTTAAATAACCCTTAGATTGTCAGAGTTTAACAGTATAAAATAAAATATAGTTACTGTGGAAAAAAATCGCCAATGGTTACTGGAATATAACAGAATCAATTTGACATAAAATTTGCAAAAAAGGATAACTCAAAATACTCCAGAACATTTTTTAGTGTTATGTGGAACTACAACAATAAATACTACAAAATGACAACARTAACAAAACAACCCAGAAGCATTGGGATACCGGGCTGCTTGGCCTAAACCATTTATTTTCCTAGTCTTTTACTGCTTTAGACTTTCAGAGTTAAGAGTCTGGTGCAGAATAAAGGCACTAGGAAAATAGCACTAGGGTTTCAAATTTTGTTTTTCCATTAAAGAATGGTACAAAGAGTAGCATATGGTTAGCTTTAACAACTTTCTAGTTTAAAGCRGAATCATATTTCTGATATGATAGTGAGGTAGGTATATTGTAGGTAACAGTGAAATTTAAATGGCAGAATGCATTAGTAGCTGTTTACATCAGCTTGTGTAAAACTTTTAAAAACTTTTTAAAGGTTTATTTATTTTATGTACATGAGTACACTGTAGCTGTCTTCAGACACACCAGAAGAGGGCATCAGATCCCATTATAAATGGTTGTAAGCCAAGCCCCTCTGAGCCATCTCTCCACCCCCCCCCCTTAAAAACATTTTTTAAAAATTAATGTATTGGGCGGAGTGTGTCTGTATGATGACAACTTGTGAGATTTGGAGTTGGTTAGTTCTCTTTCTACCATGTGGGCCCTAGGAATTGAACTTGAGATGTCAAGTATGGTGGCAGGTGCCTGTATATTCACTGAATCATCCTATGTGCCAGTTTTATATAAAGTCTTTACGATGAATTCTAAATTTCTATCATGGTCCGATATATTTGTTATATTAATTTAGAAAAAAGAGATAAGTCATCTGTGATGGGACCTCTCCTTCCAGGCCTTCATTAGCTGCCCGTCTTGTCAATAGTCTTCGGATTCTTCACCATTCAATTTTGTTTGTTCTCTTTATCAAATGCTGCCTTAGTGTAAACCTTGACAGCAGGAACTATCCATCTCAGGGGTCTTCTTATATACTCTGAATATGACTAATATTTAACATATTTCCAAAGAAAACTGATAAACACAGCTTGTAATGTATATTACCTAGTTACACTTGTGAAGATCAGTTTGAAATTGGTGCTATGTTGAGCTTGCCAGGACAAAGATGTAAGAAACTAATCAGGTATTTAAATGATTAGAAATGACTAGAAGAGTCTCATAGGAACAGTTAAAGATGAGCAGTTCTCCCCACTAAGGTTAGTGAAAGTCAAGACAATAAGCACAGCTCTTNGGTTTTGGGACCCACCATTTAAATGGCTAGATCTATAATGAAGATACTAACACTGTTAAGTCTTAAGTGCAGTTTCAAATGAGGTACATGTTCTCTGTGGTGCTCAGGCCAGAGATTCTGCTTCCTTTAATATGAGACTGATGAATTAAACAAAATATTTTTCCTTCAATTTTTCTTCATCTGCTGTTTATTTATACCTTGATTTCTTTTTTATTACTACATCTACCATATTTTGAATAGTTTCAAGTTCTAAGCTCAAAGGAATATTGTCTTTTTTTTTTTTTTTTTGCAATGTGTTCATATGGTTTACCTACCCATTAAACAATTAGGTACCCCCTAAATGTAGTGTTGGAATAAATGCAGTGTAATAAGAATAAACCATGTGCTTTAGATTACGAGGTGGCACGCACGTGCGCGCGCGCGCACGTGCACACACACACACACACACACACACACACACAAACACTCAAACTGAAGTAAGTCCATTTTAAATCAAGTGCTATATTTATACTACCAGAAATACAGAGAAAAATGACAAACTCAGAATCTTCTTGTTTTAAGCTATTATTGTAAACTAGAAGTGCAAAATGAAAACAAAGGTTAATTTTTAAATATGGGCAACATCTTTTAGGGAAAAAATGTCCTGATTAACATTTATTAACAAGTTAAAAGTTCTAACAGAGGTAATGAACAAAAATACAGGATGTTGAACRATAAGAACTATTGAGCTACATGCTTAGCCCTGAATGTAATGTTTCAATACAGCTAATTACAGTTCTAGGGAGAGCAAGAGCAGAAGTCAAAGTACCCAAGCTACCTTAGCCTTTTCAAGCCCATCTACGTCATCCCAGCGGGCACCTACCAGCTGCTTTTCTTCCCAGGTTTTTCTTACTCTTTAGCAACTGGTCATGATCAAGTACGTGTAGCTTTACCAAGAAGTCAAGAAGGCAGAAAGAAACCTGGACTTTACAAGTGAAATCAGTGAAGACAAGGTCATCTAATTTGATTTCACTTTTTAAATGACATGAGAGGTAACCTTTGCTTAATCTATAATAAAGTAGACTGGCCTTTTAGTTACCTGTCTAAAATAAGAATAGAAACAATAAAAGAAAAATGCAAACATATTTCTCCAAGTGGACATAGTACTTTGACATATAAGAGCTCAAATGCATTTTGRCAGTAATTAGAGATGACAGTAATTTGATTTTAAGCACTAATGACTTGTATTGAGAAGCCATGAATTCTCTGAATTCAGATCAACTAGTTTTCAAAGTGAAGTTCCTTTTAACTAGATGCAGCAACATTACCTGGGAACTTGCTAGAAGTGGCTATATCTGGATCTTCCCTAGAACTACTGCGTTAAAACACTAGTGGAATGAGAACAGTTAATGTATTTTAATAACCTCTCCAGTCTCCTGTCTTTTCTCTAAATGCTAATGAACAAAATGATAAGACAGAGGAAGTTTATGACAATTCATTTTATGGCAGGCCTATAATCATCAATAAGCCTGGGCAATATTCACATKGTAYAGGCAAGGAAACTAACATGCCTCGGTAGAATTCAAACCTAGACCTAATGTTAAAATCTACAACTTTTTTTTCCCTGAGAAAGACTGTGAAAGAAAGCACCTATCTAYAGTGACCTAAATAAATCTTGAACTACTGCATATTAAAGAATGCTTTAAATAAGCACTAAATGTTAGCTGTGAAACTGAGTATGGACCCAAAGATTAAACAGTGTTCATAACATGTTATTTATCTTATCTAGCACATTCCCAGAAGTAGTTCCACTCTCCGAATAAGGGAGGTAACTTCTTAGAAAAGGCATTTATTTGCTCAATGATCTTTGGACAGCCAACAGTCTGCCTATTTGCTATGAACTAAAAAGTTGTCTAACAGAGTTAACATTAAAATTCTATGTGTCTATAAATCGAAAACTATAGAAAAGTTATCTCGTTTTTACTCAAATATCCTTCAAATTTTCTGTCAAGTCACATTCACAGTGATACAAATACAGTAAAGAATTTTCTTAAATTACAGAATTAAATCTGTAATAAGAGTCAATTACTTTGAATAGTCAATTCTGATTCTTTATCCCTAAGCTCCCTTCTGCAAACCAGGTAAAAGTCATTCTTCATCAATCATGATAGGAGCTAAGTCCTATAACCCTCAGAAATCATATGCTGCTTACAGTAAATTATTTACCAACTTTATTCCTACCATTTCTCAATAGAAGAGATATAATAATAGCATTACTACTAAAACATTAATTGAAATCCAGGTAGCATTTTTCCTGTCTTTTAAGAAATGCAGTTATTTAAGAGAGATAATACAACTGTAAGTTGCTGATTGAAGAAGACTAAATCTTATAAAGTTCTACAAAACTGAAGTTTAAATATACTTAAATACTTAAAATTACTGATTTCTTAAGATTATAATTACACCATTTCCTCCTTCCTTTTTCTCCCTCTGAAGCCTCCCTTTCCCCCTCTCTTTACTCTCTTTCAAATTCATGGCCTCTTTTTATTTTTATTTTTATTTTT
>BDUI01009145.1:20312-36140 GCA_002335545.1 Apodemus speciosus | reverse complement strand
TTTTTTTTTTTTTTTGGTTGTGAACCTATCCTTTAATGCATACTCGTTCTAAAATGTTCTTTACATTTGTTTTTATTTACTGAGAAAAAGATTACAGCAATTTCTGTATGTTACCAGCTGTTGCATGATGTATACGCCAGTGAAACACAGCAGTTCTGTCCTGAGCAATAAAATATTTCACAAAAAAACATGGTGGACTTTCTAAACTCCTAATCTTTCAGCTAATGAAGACTTTTCACATTATAATTATAGGTTCAGAGGTCAATCTAGTGAAAATATAAATTTCATGATATTTCAGAAATACCTATTTATGAATTCCTCTCAACTGACCAATCCCTTTGACAATTTGATCAGAAATAAGTCTAAAAGGAAGTAAAAGAAACCAAATTATTCTGAAGGTGATCAGAGCGGGACAAGGATCTGAAGATTTAATTAGATRATGATGATTCATAATGCTTTTAAAATGCCTTATAACTAGTGAGAGTTCTTAGTAATTGAGATCTTGGAGCACGTAGAAATTCCAAGACACTTTATTCTTTTTACATTAGTAGATCTGAGCATAAATAATCCTAAGAAGTCCCTGTACAATCAACAACTACAAAGAGAAGACATCCTTGTGATTTCTAAAGTTAAAATTGTGATTTCTTTTAAGCAATACCTCCTTACCATTTTAGAACTATGGTTATATTAGCACTATAACTTACATGACCACAAATGGAAGCCTACATTTATAATTAAGACAGTTGTAAGAACAGCTAACTAGACCATGTACCTTCTTCAGTATTTCATATGCATTATGTGGTAGTAATCATCTTTTTGGTATCATCTAAGTGATGCTGGTTTTCTAGCCATGCAGAACTTAAACATTGAGAGGCCATAGAAACTTCCACTGATATCCAAAGGAAGTCTTGAAAGCCAGGCCATGTGTGGCAAGATTAGAATCCCTGTGGGAAGCCCTGGAAAGGTCAATTATGTGAAGTTGTAGAAGTTATCCTTAAGCTGACATGAAGATTCCAGAAACATGGGATATTTGCCAAGGAAAGCCATAGGCAATGAACAAAGCCAGCCCAGTAGAGAGGTCATATGTGCTGCAACCAGCAAGGCCAGAGAGGCAGGGCTGGTTAAGTGTGTAAGAGTGCACATAATACCACTGCATGTAGCAGATGCCACACAAGGAGCTAGGGGACTTAATGTCTATTCTCCTGGGGCTTGGTTTTGCTGTGGTTCAATTCATGTCTATGTGTCCTTCACCACTGTAATGGCAATGTTTATACTGTGGGCAAACTGTAAGTATATAACTTATTTTTGTTTTTAATGCTGTCTTAGAGGGACTTTCCCTGTGGAACAATGTTGGAACTTTGATGTTTACTGAATGAATTTTGCATTAAAAACAGCCATTAAGTTTTTGGAGGCTGAGGCAGAGTAATGCAGTTTGGATATGAAGTATCTCCCAAAGGCTTGGCCCCTGATGAGAGGTGACTACATCATGAAGGTGCTAATGGGTTCTTAGGAGGAGGTAGAACCCTAGTGGGAAGAAGTAGATCATAGGGATAYGCTTTTGATGACTATGTTTTGTGTGCAAGACCCTTCCTTTCATACTTTTCTTACAGGCTGACTGCTTCCTTGATGACACAAGATAATCGACTTTTATCTACTATGCACCTTCCAGTATGATGTTCTACCTCTCTCTATATCCAAAACCAAAACTTGGATTGAGGTCTATGGATTGGATCTAGGTTAAAATAAACCCTTCCCAAACTATGTTTTCAAGTATTTTGTCACAGTAGCAAAACTTGAGTTTTACTTTATATTAGCTTAAAAGGTACTGAAAAGTTACACCATTACCACTATTAGTACACATACTTGTTACTCATACTCACGTTTATGTGTGTGTACCTGTATGTATATATGCATATGTGTGTATTTATGCATGTGACTCAAAAGTCTAAAGGGGAATATACAATGACTGGGACAGTAACTGTGGTAGAAAGTTAGATTAGGTAACACTTTCTTTTTTTTTTCCCTAAACTTTCCACAGTTTCATTTTTGAAAACATTACTACTAAAAATGATGAGGCATAAATGTATTCTCAAAAATAATACATTAAGATTTTTCTATTCTGATTAGATATCAAGTTGTATATTTTTAATTGTGGCATTAAATAGTTTCYTTTTCTGCAAACAATGTCAATGTAACTGCAAACTCTTATGATTTTTAATTTRAACTTATTTTAAACAGTATCATTTTGGATTAAACTTTACCTTCCCTCTCTCTTCCCATTTATTATGTGGTGCTTTAGACTGAACCCAAAACTTTGTACATTTAAGGCAATCAATATATCATGAAGTTTAATCAACAGCTCTACTGTTTTGAAATAGGTCTCATCAAATTTGACTATCGTCAAACCCTTCAGTTCTCCTGCCTCCACTTTGAAGTACTAGGATTACAGTATGTATGACGATGCCTAGCTTTAAGTTATTCAGCACACAGAACTTTAAATGTTTAATAGTTCTCTATATTTAAACTTTAAACAAAATGTCATAAGTCTTGGAGCTCATTGAGATGTAAAATTAAAACTAAAAAGACATATGTAAATCACATACAATGATTATAGGCTTATGTACCTAAAAGAAACTTTGATTAATAAGGGTTTCAAAAGTAAATAAAGCCAGGCGTGGTGGCACACGCCTGTAATCCCAGCACTCTGGGAGGCAGAGGCAGGTGGATTTCTGAGTTCGAGGCCAGCCTGGTCTACAGAGTGAGTTCCAGGACAGCCAGGGCTATATARAGAAACCCTGTCTTGAAAAAAAAAAATAAATAAATAAAAAACCAAAAAAAAAAAAAAAAAAAGGTAAATAAAGAGACTTCTCTATGGGATTATTAAAACAAAGTAAAAATTCACAAAGAAAGAAATTCTTACAATGAATTTAGTAGTGAGTTTTACATATATTTCCCACTATCCTAGAAAATATAWGCAATTAAGAGTTTTTAAAACAGCCTCCTTATTGTTTGCTATTTATAAAACTTGGTTATTAAAGGGCAAATTTCTTAATAATGTCATTTAATACCATTCTAATAGTAAGACTTTAATGCTTTGCATTATTTAATTTAGTGTGTGTTTGCGTACATGCACACACGTGCACATTCCATGACGTGCACATGGAGGTCAAAGGACAACTTGTGGGAGTTGGTTTTTCTTCCTTTCTACCCTTACATGAATCATGGGGATTGCACTCGGGTCATTGGTGTCAAACACCTTCAACCTCTCTTATCTGGCGGGCTAAAGACTTTTTTGAAAAAAAGTATTACAATAGACATTTATTTCCTTATAATTATAAGCATTAAACTTGAACAAAATGTTTCCTAATGCAAAAATTAATTTTGGACACTACACAATTAATTCATGATATATATTTTGGAAATACTTTATGGATTAAAGGATGATTTTTCTAATAGAGAATGTCACATTGAACACAAGTTCAATGTGAATTAAGATTATGTATTCCGTGTATGATATGTATGTATGATATAAACGTATCTACCAAGTTATCTAGGGTTACTCTCCATGCCAGCATAGTGAGCATATATATATATATATATATATATTCCAATGAAAACTAAATGTGACTCCTAGTGCCATGATTTAATGGCTATATAATAAATTATTTAATCTCTCCATGCTTCAATTTCCTTCCCTGCAAAACAAAAAAATTTGATAGGAATGGTGGTACATACTTTTAATAATAGCATTCTGGAAGCAGAAAGGAGGAGCCTTTGAGTTCAAGGCTACCCGGTCTACACAAGTTCCAGGTACCTGCCACACAAACCAAACTCTAAACAAACAAAAAACCAAAGGAAAAAAAACCCAGGGATACTGATAAGACGGTGTTTATATAATTATGATTTAGAAAAACTAAATGAGATATATCTAACTAACAGCAGCAGAAAYACAACTAGTTTGTAGAGAAACTGAATCAAAAATTAAACAAGGACTGACAGTGTAAGAATTCCTGGGGGCTGGAGAGATGGCTCAGTGGTTGAGAGCACTGACTGCTCTTCCAGGCCCTGAGTTCAATTCCCAGCAACCAAATGGTGGCTCACAACTGTCAGTAATGGGATCGGATACCCTCTTGTGGTGTGTCTGAAGACAGCTACAGTATATTCATATACATAAAATAAATAATTCTTTAAAAAAGAAAAGAAAAAAAAAAAAAGAATTCCTAACCCTCCCCCAGCCCCAGCATCAGATTTCTCTGTGTCATTCTGGCTTTCCTGGAGCTTCATCCTTGGAGCAGGCTGGCCTTGAACTCAGAGATGACTCTGCCTCCCAAGTGCTAGTCACATGTCACCACACCTAGCCATATGAAAATTTAAAACTAGAGTGGCTAGGCTCTGATTTGTTCTATCACTCTCTGTTAAGGATAAGTATTAGTGAAAATCAGTAGGATCAATGCACTTGTTAAAAATTCCTCTTGTAAATCACTTGGGTGACTAACAAGGCTTGTCTTTTAAAACAAAACCTACTCATTTTGTTTGCTTGTTATTTTTCAGAGAAGGTCTCATTCCAGCTGTCCTGGAACTTGCTAGGTAGACCAGGATGAACTCCAGAAATCCTCCTACCTCTTACTTTGTAGTGCTAGGATTAAAGGCAAATGCCACCAAGCAGAGCCAAACATTCAGTATTGATATTAACTATTCTTGAAGATCTGATGAATGCTCTTAACTTTTTACATAAGACTGAGCACAATTCTACCTTAAATTCCTAAAATCTACAATTTTCTGAAGCCTTTAACTATTAAACATACACTAGACAAATTAGACATTCTCTTGATTGAGTTATGCAGATTTGTTATAGAAAAATGAAGAAACAAGTAGTATATAGAATAATAAAGAATTTATTGGTTTATTTCTTTCCACTCAATTACTACTTGAAGGAATTTAAGTTTACGCAGTAGTTATAAAAACCACACAGAAACAACTGAGGATTTTATTGAGAAAACAGTGTAGGCATGAATGTGGCAAAAGGGATAATGGATAAAGACYTATGTCTGCTTGAGTAAAGCGCTGAAACAGCTACAGTGGCTTGCTTAGAATCAACCCACACCTTTTAGTTTTCTTAGAAAGTAACTCCAAATAGTTCTTGATAGCTTTGTAGTGTTTGTATACCATACCTTAAGAACATTAGTTCTATAACTATATGATTATGGACATACAACTTAGCCCATACTTTTTTCCTTCATTTTCAAGATATGAATTTCAGATAAAAAAAAAATAAAGATCTTATTTATCCTGACCTAAATCCTACTAAGAGTCCACTTCATTAAAACACAGCTTTAGAAAACAAGCCAAGGAAGGTACATAAAACAAGTTTTCTAAGCAGAGAAGTCTGAGAGAAATTAATTTTCAGGATATAAAAAAAGTATACTGACATCTAACATACTGTTTTCATATGACACTGGCATTATAAGTATTCTCAACATTATAATTGGAAAAAACTGGCTATGTTTAGAGACAAAGATGGCCTTTATCAAGAAAGTAAAATCCTCCAAAGAAATAAAATTAATTTATATAATATTTCATGAAGAAAATGGATATATATTTCTTTAAAAAATTACTTCTCAAACATTTCCTGGAAAAAAATAGCTGCAAAGTATTTTGGACTTTCACTACACTGTACACATCTAAAACAGATGTAACAAATATTTAATGTCACTCATACAGGATTTCACTTTCTTTTTTAAACTGCTTTGTTTATTAGATACTACAGAGACGGGGGCTTGTGCTTTGAGACTTTGAAATGATTACATAATCCATGTATTTAAAGTTCTAACTTTAACTTATATTTTATACTGTTAATTACACAATGTGCTCATTTTGTTCATATAATCATCTCAATACAATAACATCAGGTATAATACATAAAATCTAATCCATTAAGTCTTACCAATTTATGACCTGATGAGACACTCTTGTGGACAACATTCAGTCCTTAGAAGCTAGAATAACCCTCCAACCATGTGAGGGCATCACAACTTTTAAACTTTCGGCTTTCGATCATTATTATGTCACATTCCTCCTCCGATGCTGAATTCTAAAAAAAATTCTAGCAAAGAGTTTAAGTAAATAAGTGCTGTAATCAAATAGCCTTTAAAATCGTTTATAGCAAAGGTTCATGTTTTACCATGATTACACAACTGATATTTTTAGATGTAAAATAATTTGAAATACTTGACTGATTTAATTAAAACTTAATTCCAACATGGAGTTCTAGGCCACCAGAATACTTGTCAGTKAAGAGTCAAATAGAAATGGAACCAATTCAAGTTTAAGATCATGATCCAGAAATTCTGATTTAACATCATACAACCTGATATAGACAGTTTTTATTTAATACTACAGAATGCACTGTAGCACAATACTCTAGCCCAAATCCATGGATGTTTCTAATCTAGTACAGTTGGCAAGATCAAGAAAATCTGCATGGCTCACTTCAACGCTTAGACAGCATTCCATGTTTATTCCGACATCTCTAGCTATACTCCCAATTTTTAAAGTAGACATGTTGGACAAACTTCATCATGTGCTTTATATACAAACTGGTATATCCTGAGTTATTCAACTGGGAAAATATTTAAAAATGGCCAAAACTACTTTGTTAAGAGTATCTTCTTAAATTATTATTATTTTTTTTTGCCAGAAAGTTTCTTAATGGGCATCTATTTTAATCCCTAAAGAATGTCATCATTAAAAGTATTTCCTGTCTTATAATTAATAATTTTATTTTTAGTTGTCAGTGATCCACAGCAAAGACAAAAAAATTGTGGATACAATCTTATCTAAATTATACTCTAAATAAAATTATTTAATGGGTGGATGGGGGGGGGCAAAGAGGAGGGAGAAAGAAAGAGACCCATTATTGAGGAAGATCAGTATGTTCAAACTCCAGACAGTCTTGGAAAGGAAACTCTGCAGCTATCTAAGGTATCTGCCCTAAATGTATGAGGTGCATTATGCTGCCACAGATTTTACCTTTGAATGGAACTTTTCTATCATACATAGCTACTTACAAATACAATCTTTCCAAATGTAATCTCACAACACATTTGACTTCATTAAAATTATGAGAATTGGATTTTTTCCCCTGAATGCATAAACTTATAATGAAATCACCTGGTGAAGGCAAAAATCCATATTTATCCAAAGCCATGATTGTTTTATCAACTATCATCAATTGTCTCTGAAAATTCTTTTTTTWAAAATTCTTAGTTATAAGCCTAGTAATCAAAACACTCAATATTTTAAGTGTCTAATTTTGATGAATTACTCTATTATAGGAAAAAAAATCTCACTAGAAGAAAAAATATATAGTCCTATTTAATAAACTAAATATTTCTTGAAATGTGTATTGATAGCACTGGTAATTTGCTGGTCTAGAAAGCTTGAATGAATTGGTCATTTAATGAGCAATCTGCTTTACTTTTTGTTAAAGGGTCTGCTAACTAACACACAGTATTACAGTTAGTGCCTAGGAAGGCTTTGGAAGACAGAATTAAAGTAGCACATATAAGGCAAATTCTGTTATTTTACTGATAAGCTTATAGGAAAAAATAAATACATACATATTATGCAAATATAATCCCAGAGTTTAAAAACTATGTTTAAGAAATACAAAACTTCCATTTCAATTTTTCCCTTTAGCAAACATTTTAAAGAATTCGTTATTATATAGAATGGGGTCGTATCTGAAGTTACTTCAAATCATTAAGTTCCAAATGATAGAGAAGTCTTATTTTAATTAGCTGAAGTACTTATAGATGAATGAAGATTAATCAGGTGATCTTTGAAATTTTATTTTATGATCTTTGAATTTCCTTTTATGTGTGTTTACCTAGAAGRCTTTTATCAACCATGATCTAACAACATTTGTATTATTAGGAAGAGAAATCCCACTTAACTGACAATGTGCTTTTGAAAAGTTTCAAGTTAAGAACTAAGTTTATGTTTACCACCACTTCGCTCACTTTTATGAAAAACAAACAAAATAAAAAATACAACAAAACAATGACTAGGAGGGCACACATGAATGGCTTAAAATCTCAAMATATTAATTTGAAAAGTGATAGACACTACTGAATAATAAACTTAAGGTTTCCCAAATAACGTTTTGTGAATATCACTTGACATACTAGGTATTAAAGACAGGACTTTGAGTAGGTGAATGCTCTCCCACTGACAGTCAATCCCTAACCTTTAGTCACTAGAATGGATATCTTTAGTCATACTCAATCCCATGTTCAAGTATAAACCATTTTTCTTTTAAAGTATTCTAAAAATTCTATATGACTACCATAAATATGTAGATGTAATTTCATTGCTGTTCAAAGTTCCCTATCCTTTTACAGTTTTTCCATAGATTATGTATTAGAAAGATTAAATATCTAAGATAAGCAAATAATCTAAAAGCATGAGATCACGTTCCCAGAAATTAACACAGAAACTACCACAAATGTTAGAACTGATCTAATATGACACAGTAAAAAAAGTCTCAACATACTGACATATATTTTTTATTTTTGTGTCAACATGTATGCATGTGTTCTATGTTTCAAGGAATAGATATGAAGACTAGAAGTTGACATCACGTGTCTTCCTCAATCAGTTCTCCACCTTAGATTCTGAACTAGGACCTTCTCATTAGCTGACCTTTAAGCCCCATGGATCCTCTTCAGTGCTGGAATTGAACAGGTGTGCGATGCTGTATGCTGAGAATCAAACTAAGATTCTTAAGCTTGTGTTCAGAGCCTCAAATATATTAGACACAAACTCATCATTAACACTAAGTCACATCCCTAAGCCCTATAAACATTTTTAAATTTACAAAGGGTAAAATGACAAAATAAAAATATTGAAATTGGATAAAATGGAATAACAAAATAAATGGAGGCCAGTTATATACTACTAAAGAATATGTAAAGAAATCTACATACTTTAATGGGAAACTACATATTTAACTTCGAGTTGTTGATTTTCTTTGAGACAGGGTTCCTCTGTGTAGCTCTGGTGGTCCTGGAAGTTGCTGGCCACAAACTCAGAGAGAACCACCAGACTTTGCCTCCTGAATGCTGTTGTTAAAGGACCATGCCACCACGTCTGATACAATATACACTGAAGAGTGTACTATGTACTTATGTAAGTATAAATAAGTAACTATGGATAGTAACAGTCACACTGCCTGCACACATACTTTACTATATTGATGATACTATTTCTGATTCAAATACAACAGAATTAAAAAGCCAAAAACAAACAAAAACATACAAACAAAAAAACCAAAACCCAGTAGCATCCTCCAATCTTTTCATATTTATAATGAATCTTCAAATTTGAAGAGATAAACTGTTATAACAAATATATTATTTTTAAGGATATTTATCAAAGGATAATAAACAGTGTAAGTCTTTTCTTCTATTAAAATGTATTTCTTCTAAATAAAACAAATATTTTAGAAGTAGCCAACTAAAAGTCCAAACATAGAAGCTAATTTTTGGTAATCCACAGCATTTCTTTAACCAAAATATTCAATGACTTATTATTTTTTAGTACGAGCATGTGTGTGCAGGCACATAAAGAACACTAGCTACAGTTTAAATTTTCTCTTATTCTGAGCCACACTAATAAAAGGCTTCTCAACAAATCTTTGCTATAAAGTTCTAGATTTTGTAGAATAGGTTATTGAATTTATAGTTTTCTGCTATTTAAAGCTCTGGTTATCTTAAAATTTGGTGATATATATATATTATATATATATATATACAATATATATATATAATATATATATTAAATGCCTTCTTAAATCATCTAAAATTTCACCCTGAACAAAATTACCACGATCTAAGTAGGATGGATGATTTAGGTGGAGTAGTTTAAACAAAGACAGGTGGTAAATGAAGAAATAAAACCATTTAGCCTGGCAAACTGCTCAACAATTTCTGATTGTCAATTCTGAAGTCTATTGATGTGCAGAAAACTGGTATCAGTATATCAAGTGTTCTAAATGAACTATAGAAAAACTAAAAGAAGAAATATCTAGGAACCAATGAAACAGCACTGCAGAGTTAATTTAAGACTATGGTTAAAAGTCCAGCAAGCAGACAATCAGCCTAAGAACAGACTCAAACGTTTTTTTGTCTTTTTTGTTAGGAAGCAATCTTCCCAGAATGTTCCCATTTCTAAAACACCTTTTTCATACTATCTCTGTTCTGATCTCTAAATGTCAGGCGCTGCTGCTTATGGTTCTGGCTTGACCCGCATCCTACCTATGTCACTTGTTACTCTTATCTCTCTGTTCCTTGGCATCTTGGCCTCTTCTGAAGTTTGGACTTTAAACACAGAAGAAAAACCTTCTATATCTTATTTCTCTATGCAGTTGCACACCTGGATCATTTCTAATGGTCTGTCAACTAATCCATAGAACAGCTCAAACCATAAACCTCATCTATGTATGTATGCTTTCTAAACTAATTCTTTTGCTAATGTAACCTATAAGCATTTCCTCAATCAACTGGGTTTTTGACACTTTGGAGTCCTTTGGGTGCTTATAATCCATGAACCGTAAATATCTGATTCCTACTTTCAGACAATTATACTTTTTCTCTGTTCAATCAAGCTCTTCTTTTCTATTGCTTTCATATACATAAGTCAAATCTAACTAACCATTCTTATACTAACCCACACATACATGTAAGCTCTWTATCTTCACAATGATCCACAGTACTGTTTCTCTAACTAGAATGCTCCTTTTCCTCGGCTCTAACTCTGTAACAACAAACTGTATCTACTTTTCAACTAAGAAAGCCACCTTCTGAAGTAGCTTTGACCAATGACTCCAACTTTCCTTGTTAAGTTGAAACTGCTTGTATATTATAAAGGAACCATCATTTTCAATTATGTGGGTTATTTATCTGGTTATCTTTCCCCAGATTTCTTCATGAAGACAAAACACTCTAATGTTTATCCCTAAGGCAAATAAATTTTTATAAGCAGTCTGATTTCCTGCCTTTAGTCTAAATGTTCTTTTCTCTAGCATTCCTTCATCTTCCTGATATGCCATTAAGAGATGGTAAAACTGTCTGCTATAATTCTTACACTGAACTTTCATAGATAAAACCTCTTAATGATGTTTGATTCCCAATGATTATTGAGCCAGGGTTCTAAACTAATTCTGAAAACAAAACAACAACAACAACAACAAAAAAGGTAGATTAAAGAAAGCTAAGAATGAGCACAATTTTTAAAAGGTAAGCAAAATTTAGCATCACTAAAATGGTAGTATGTGAAGATATCACAGAAAATTGACTTCACAAGGATATAACCTCCTAGAAACCTAATTATATAATCTATACTATTATGAACAGAGATTAAGAAAGGGTTGGATTCTTTTGGGGCTATAGTATCACTCGCTTCATATTTGTAGGTACGTTCACCAACTGACCCTGAGGACTCTGCAAAACTGACAAATGAGGAACACAAACTATAATGGTACCTACAAACTGATGAAAAGGAAGGCTTCAATTTCAGTACATAAGCAAGGAATATACTAGCCTCCTCAGAAAAGATGATTTCAATCTATTTCAAAAGTCTTTCAAGGCTAATTCTAACTTAAATACAGGAAGAAACAAAGGAAAACTGGTAAGTTAATATGTAATAGCATATTAGTTATTTCTATTTTGATTGTGAAGACTTGATAAATTGAAAGTATCCTGGCAGGAAGAAAAGGGTTTCAGTCCTTAAAATCAGGTGCAAGCATGGACCTTCAGATATCCTGGGACAATTGAACGTTGGCTTTAAAAGCTATCTCCAAGACTAGAGAGATGGCTCGATGGTTAGGAGCTCTTCCAGCTATTCCAGAGGACCAAAGTTTGGTTCCTAGCATCCATGATAGCTCACAACCACCTTTACTCCAGATCCAAATTTGATGTCCTTTTCTGGCCTCCATAGGTACCTACACACAAGTAGCATACCTCTCCCCAATAAGAATAAATCTTAAAAAAAGACTGGATATCATTCCAAGATTTCAGAAACAGAAGCCTGAAATATGGTATCAGGCAACACTGATGAAAATTTATGCTTCAAAATATGTAAATGACAGACAGATCATATAAAGGACTTATGGCCTCCTAAATCAGTGTTTCTCAATCTATAGATGTGATCCCTTTGGGGAGGGTCACATATCAGATATCCTGCATATCAGGTATTTACTGTTATGATTCATAACAGTAGTAGTTTGAGGCCAGCCTGGTCTACWAAGTGAGTTCCAGAACAGCCAGGGTTATACAGAGAAACCCTGTCTTGAACCACCCCCCGCCCCCACAAAAAAAATCCAACTGAATTAATTACCTTTGTAAAACATTTACCTGGCAAACTGTTTAAATAAATTTAAAAAAAAAAACTCCCTAATTTACAATATTCCAAAATTAGGCTTTTTGGTGAGATCCAAAACAAAGCCAAAAGTTGTAATTACCATTTTAAGCCTAATATTACAAAAATCTTTAACCAATCTGTTATGAATAAATAGAACCACAATGCTTTCTCAGTGTCCCTTAAGGGATGTAGGGATGTGCCAAATAAGATTGTATAAACTGTTCTCTATCTTTGTTTAGAACTAATAAAGCTAGTCATTTTCCACTTTGGCTTGTGTGTGTCTATGTGCATGCATGTATAGAATTACTCTATTACTGAGCCATATCTCCAGCCCACATTTAATTTTTTTTCATATAAAAAGTTAAAAGGAAACTATTTTCCTTTTTAAAACTATTTTAACAAGGAAACTGTGTTCAGTTTGTTACCTTGGTACCAATCAGTCCAGCTTACAGAGAAGCATATCTACAATATTAAGCTCTGATTAAATTGGCAACAGTACAAATATCCACGAAACTTCTTTAGTTCTAGATAACAGACTCCAAAAGGAGAAAATACATATTGGGGTATTAGAATGTGTGTGTGTGTGTGTGTGTGTGTGTAGACCAGAGGTCAACATCAGGTGTCTTACTCTATCCCATCTTACATTTCAAGGCAAGGCCTCTCACTGAAACTGCACCTGACTAATTGGCTATACTGGGTAGACCGTGGGCCAAAAAGATCTTGGGAGTATTCTGTTTGCACAATTCTGGTGTCTGGATTGCTACATCTCTCTCTCTCTCTCTCTCTCTCTCTCTCTCTCTCTCTCTCTCTCTCTCTCTCTCTCTCTCTCTTTACGTTGTTGATAGGGATCTAAGTTCTAAGTTCAGATTCACTGCCTTTTCCCCAGCTCAGAAATCATTTTTAACCAATAAGAAACGATACAGATGCAGCAACTTGCCTCATTTCTGATATGTTAAAAGGATCTGATATCTTTTAAAGAAAACAAGTAAATATTTCATTGTAACAACAAATTATGAGCAAGTAACTTCTACAGTTGTCTTATAATGAAACCTAAAAAGACCATTTTGATATTAGATCCAAATTATTGAAAATAAAGATCAAACCTTTCCCAAAAATAATACAGCATTCATACTGACATGCCAGCTTATGAGAGAGAGATATTACAAATACTTGAACTGCATTTAAAGCTACTTTTATTATATTCAAACAGCGTACTATATTTCCTTTGTATTCAGGAAAAGTATAAGGTTCGCCTCAAGTACTCTTTGAGTGACTAAAACTTCAAGTATTTCATACTATAATCTACTTATGTATTTATTTATAATATTTTATACTATTAGAGCAAAACTAATTAAAACCTGATTATACATAAACACAGTACTATAAATTTTAAAACTTCCTCTTCAAAATTATTTAAAATGATTTTTGGTTAAGTAAGGAACAAACCGTCTACAAGATACTTTGTTTAGAAAATAGCTATAGCGGTATACGAACGAATAAATCGAGCCTAAAAATGAAAAGGTTTACCATTTCCCATTAAGCCAATGCAGACCATGTCTGGATGTGACATGTACATGCACTCAGCAACTCTCTTTTCTAATGAAAAATACAGAGTTGAGTCTACGAGTGTTATCCAAAAATATGCCAGAAGACACAAATGCATTGCCAGGCAGAGTTAAAAGAATCTAACAAGCTTTGTGGGAATTTAAACAAAACAAAACAAAAACCACTGTGCTCAACTCCTATTAATTAAGCACTAAATGATGGATTGCTAATAAATATTCAGCCAAATAACTGAACAAAGCATAAACTATTTAAAAATGTGTGTTAAGCAGAAAGATAAACCAAAGTATCTTTTGCCAAAAGTGAAATCAGGTTTTCTTTTGTTTATTTTAAGTGAAAAGTAAGACCTAAACAGTATCTCTGTAAAAAACAAAAAAACAAAAAAACCAACTTGTTTTGAGGGCTTGCAAATAAATTGTACAGRTATATGAAATTCTAATAAGCAAACTTAGTGACAATTTCTTGTCAAAATTAATGGCAATTTTGTTATCTAGGTCTTGTCCCTCTTCCAGTTTTTTTAGTTTGAAGTAGTATTGTGTGTGTATGTGTGTGTGTGTTATAAATCCTATAAAACACAAAAATTAAGACCAATTTAACAGAAAAATGTTTTGTTTTAAGATATATTAAAGTGACTATTTCAAGACAAATATGTAAATCTTTAAAAAAGAAAGATAAAATATGGAGAGTAAAATAAAAAGCACATTTACATTTTATAGAATATAGTCTTTTGGTTTATTTTGCTGCTTTGTCCCATGCTAAATACCATATAATCAACCCCCCTTTAAAATAGCAAAGATCAATTTTATGCAAAGCAATTCATGCATACACTTTTGCATGTATGCATTCCATATCAAGTAATCATACCTATCCCAGAGGCTCTTTGATTCCTGAAACGTGTTCAAATGGAACGCTTGGTAGAAAGCAGTTGAAGGATTCCTGTGAGATCCAAGAATCAAATGGAAATGAAGTTGAGAACGTACAGTATAATCAGAACTTACAAAAAATGGAAGATTTTAGATTCCTACACAGTGTAACCACTTAAACTTGAAAAAGGAAAAAAATGATAATTGTTTAAAACAATACTTTGGAGACACACACACAAACACACACACTCCAGAGCCCACAGTAATTCAGGATCAAAGTTCTAAAAGAAAGAATAGTGGATAAAGTTAAATACTAATATTCAATTGTGTGCATCGATATGACTAGTTCAGAGCCTATCAACACCAAGTTGTATCAGATGCCTTAACAATCATATATAGTTTTAGCTGTTAAGTTGTTCTCCAGTAGAGTATACCGGTACAACACTAAGCTATAGCTTCCTAGGATTTGTTAAAAGAAAGAACAATTAATGATAAATAATGTAAAATCCTTCGTGATTTGCTCATGATATATTTCCACTTTAAATTTATTTGTGTGCAGTTTCTCTGAGTTAGTATGTGTATGGGGGGCAATTGTAGACGAGCATTCTAATTTCTAGCATTCGTATCCTGTCCCTTTAAAGGGTAAAAACCTATCAACTATATCACTTTTTCTACTATACTTCGGGTCAACATCACAGAACAATAAGTAACTGATGAGCTATTGTAGGCAAACTCCAGTATGTACAATTGACTCTGTATGTTAGGAATAATTTCTCAAGGCACTAAACTTTTAAGAAATTTGGTTCCTAGCCGGGCGGTTGGTGGCACATGCCTGTAATCCCAGCACTTGGGAGGCAGAGGCAGGAGGATTTCTGAGTTCGAAGCCAGCCTGGTCTACAGAGTGAGTTCAGGACAGCCAAGGCTACACAGAGAAACCCTGTCTCGAAAAAACCAAAAAGAAAGAAAGAAAGAAAGAAAGAAA
>BDUI01009144.1:50877-66840 GCA_002335545.1 Apodemus speciosus | reverse complement strand
TTTTTTTTTTTTTTTTTTTTTTACTTTTGATGCAGATGTCTGGCATTTGTAGACATAACTGCATGTGATTATATATTCAAAGAAACTTTAAAAAATACTTACATAGTCCTTAGCAGTGGATTACCACCAAATGCTCCATCAGGGATAACAGAAATAGAATTACTGTGAAATCCCCTAGAAAGATAGGAAAGAAACACTTTGAAACAAGTTGAAACCAGAATATCCACTGTTGTTCAGCATTACATAAAACAGAACTGATAATGATAACATAAAACATCACTAAAACCTAGAAACCTGAATTTTGAATTCCATATCATCTTGTACAGGATTTTGCTTCATTATTTTTAAGCCCTCTCCTTGGCTTGGTATATTATTGGTCCCTCATTGCTTTATCATCAAAGATAACATGAAAATCTATGTTGAAATAAGCTTCAAATCTCTATCACAGATGCCTGTTCTGTGCTTTCAACTCATGACAGCTCTGTCATGTCTGTGCATTATATACATTCGTAGGTCCACTCCAGACAAACCCAAGCTCCAGAGTCTCCCTCATCCCCTTCAAATGGTTAAGTTTCCCAYGCTTTAGGGCTGTTCACATTCCTTTCTTTTAGTGATGCATCTTCCAATGGTCCCAGCCTTTTGGGAGATCTTTTTGTGAGATGATCTGTCTTATTTATTCACATCTGATGTCTCTATGGGAACAGTTATCTGCCTATATCCATTTTCTGCCTTTCTAGTGGGGCTGAGACTGCAAGCTCCTCCAGAAGACTGTACCACATGCCTTTACTTGCCGTAGCATCTGACCCTGTACAATAATCTATGCTCTCAACCATTTGTACTGGTTAATACAGTATGGCTTGTGTGTATGTGTTTGTATGTGTTATGGGTGTATGTAATGAGAAGAAGACCTAATTACTAGAGTATTTAATGGTGAGTTCCAGGACACAGCATAAAGAGAAAAAGCAACACTCACAGCTCTTTAAGGCTAGGAAGGGCTTTAATAGCCTGAGGAAATTCATCCAAGTTATTATAATTCAAGTCCCTAGGGGGAAAAAATTGAGAGAAACTAAGCATAATGAATAGAAATCATAATTCAAAAGACATCCCAGTATCATACGTGTTTAAATATCACAACCTATAGTTAGCAATATATTTCTCCCAACTACATTGTCATTCAGAACCCTACAGGAACTTCATTTGCAGACTTTTAGAAAACATTAACTAGCAAAAGTTACTCTTTATGCTTTTTGATTAATACATTTACAAGCTCGTAGATCTCTCAGATCAGATCACATGGCACTGAAGGATTAAACATATGACTCTTGTATAATTTCTTGGAAAATTTACTATCAAGTAGAATTTTTATATTTAGAGTATGAAATTGAGGTTTAAGAAGTTGAAATGAGAAGGACCAGAGTTGTTTTCATCTAAGTCATAATTATCGACAACAAAGTAATATTCATTAGGGAGGGGTTAAGCCACAGTGGTCACTAACAATGCAGATCT
Source organism: Apodemus speciosus (assembly GCA_002335545.1). Taxonomy (NCBI): domain Eukaryota; kingdom Metazoa; phylum Chordata; class Mammalia; order Rodentia; family Muridae; genus Apodemus; species Apodemus speciosus. Next base: position 65,334 of record BDUI01009144.1, on the reverse strand, counting down.
AGTTCTAAATGTCTACATTTTAATTTTTCTTGACAAAAAGAACACRATGGCATATGGTTAGTATGGCTGATTTTCGAAAGAGAGAAAGGAAATTAAAAGAGCAGCTCCTTTGAAACCTATTATTTCCTTTTCTACACAGAAGGGAAAGTGACAAACTGGTTAGAAGAACCTTAATTTGAATATTATTTGGATTGTATACATGACTAGCTTTATTTACCACCTTATAAAAATTACACTGAGCAAGTTAAGAGTTTAGAGCTGAGTTTAGAGCTGTCTTCCTTCAATTTTAACTTTCAATTATCCACTGGTATTCATTATTTAATTATTTTGACAGGTGAATTAACATCCTATAAAACCTGAAATCTTAATAGTTCAGTTAACCAGAAAATTCAGTTCACCAAAACACTACAGATCTTAAGTATTTCCAATTAGGCCATCCAAAGGAGCCATTCTCCTAATCTGTTTACTGTATCACAATGGTAAACCTCACGTCCAGTCAAAGAGCCAGAAGTCCTTTCTTAGCCAGTGGAAACACAGCATCTTGCAAATGTTTAAAACATTAATGTGTTACATTTCAGCATATGAAAGCAGACATGCTGTTTCAACCCAATTTAAACAAATAACAAGGCTCCTGAAATCATGGAGAAAACCCAACAATAAGTAGGAAACTATCACCAAAAGAGCTGGTTTTAGAAATGACAAAGTTCCCAAACTGTCACAAATTTAACACAATTAATACTTTGGGGAAGGTATAAATCTTTGCAGGTAGAGCTGTTTTTCATGCATATTTGGGGAAAGGGAGGGTTTGATGTTCATACTTAAGTATGTTTGAATAATAAATTCATACTCATTGTTGGGACAGAAACAAGTTATACAAAAAGAAGTTATAAGAAAAGTATTTGGTTAATGACCCAATTGTTTTAAAAAGGTGGCTACTTGTTTTTAAAAAACTCAACATCTACTACTAGATATTATTTAAGAAATCAGTGAAATCAAGTGTTTGAAATTATTTTTTTCACAGGTGGGTTATTAGATGGTAAAAACTGAGTTGTTAATTAAAGTGAACTAATAATGAGCTATACAATGTCTTCTCCTTATCTTCACTATGTTTAAGATTGACTGCCCTAATCACAATGTGACTATACAAAATATAAATGTACTTACAAGGTTTCCAGGTTATGTAGTCCATCAAAGCAGTGTTGACTGAGGCTTTTAATTTTATTGTTATGAAGATGCCTATGGGGGAAAAAGCATGAAAATGACATTCATATCTCCCAAATGCAAGTGTTATAGCTCCTTAATATGTCTAAACTGATACGGCTGAAAGCAATGATAGAGCTAGGTATTTCCACACAACCACAGAAAGCTGGCTGTTACACAGACTCGCTGAACACAGAATACCAGCATTAGGGAAAATCTAATGCAGAAAACGGTGACACATTGAAGATTACTTGATTTTGGTTCATATGAAAAAATAACTTTAGAGTAGCTCCTCCTTCATATGAAGCCTAGCATTGGTTGAGTTCTCTGAGGTGAGAAGACAGCTTTATGGAGTTTACATCACTTAGGAGAGAAATAGATTCTAAAGGAAACGAGATTGCACCGTGTCTCATGAAGTTTTAAAAGATGAAAGGCATAGAAAAAAATCAAAAATGTTTTGAGTAGAAAAGTTGGGAAAATACAAAACATCTGTGGAGGAATAACAAACATCTTATTTCTCTGAACATTCAAAAAGTTTCCTTTTTAGTATTGAATAAACATACTCATTGTTGGGACAGAAACAAGTTATACAAAAAAAAGTTATAAGAAAAGTATTTGGTAAATGACCCAATTGTTTTAAAAAGGTGGCTACTTGTTTTTAAAAAACTCAACATCTACTACTAGATATTATTCAAGAAATCAGTATGTCTGATCTTATCAAAAGCACCTCCTCCAAATACTAACTGTCCAAAAGCAGGAGCATGGGGGACACTTTTATAGTCATTCGTCACATGAAACCCATTTTTGCCCCCAAATTAACACAAATATACAGGAATAAAAGGTTAACCACATACAGAACAACTAAGCTTGAAAGGTTGGTGAACGCAAAGTCCTGGATGCTGGAGATGTTGTTGAGAGCCAAGGTCAGCGCCTGCAGGGTTGGCAGGTTGCTGAGGGGCCGCACAGGCACTTCCGTCAAGCTGTTGTCATCCAGCCACAGATGCCGTAACTGAACAAGCCCTTCAAAACTGTCCTCTGGGACTGAGGTAATATGGTTGGCATCTAAGCGTCTGAGAAACAGAAACATTCACAGTGAGAAATGAGTTCTTCTGGAAGGAGTCAAACCAAAGAACACAAGTCCAGAGTTTCCAAACAGAAGGGACCCATAAAACTAGCCAGAGCCATGGAAGCCTATCAGTATTTAACTGTAACACAAGTCCTGAACAACAACAAAAAAATCTAAATTTCTTCCAAAGCCAGTACATTATAGTTCTTTCCTGGGTAACTTCATTGCAGAAAGACAYACTTAAAAGAAAACTCACGAAGCTCAGGTTGGAAATTTATGTTCCAGAATATACACCTATCTGATACAGATACTGTTTGCACGCAGTACTACAGTACCCAGTGTTACAGTGTAGGTGGTATTAGAGACTGAATTTAACTGCCACTCTGATTTGATACCAACAGGAAACATCAGAGTATGTTTACGGTTTTTTAAAGAGCAACAAACCCATTTCAGTAGCTTCGAAGCTACCTTACCAGATCAGCTAGAATGTTTATTCAGATTATTCATGGGAAGATTAAACCCCTCCAATAAATGCTACTGTGGCTTTAAAGTTTCATCTTTTTCAGAAAATTCTTCAATTAGGGGATACCTTATTAGCAGGATTATTTACGTTTAAGTGTCTGTCTGAAAACCTGGACACTAAATCCTGTTTCTTCCTGTTGCCACAACCAAGTATAATTGTATAATCACTTTTCAATACAAGGACAGCCTGGTGTTAGTGGGATGAGAAACTGTATGAGCCAGGAAATCCCAGTGCTTCTCATAATCTCTTGCTGATGGTTATCACATGCATTCCTGTCTCACAGTCTTGGACCTCTCTGTGGAAATGAGGGAAGATAAAAAAACTGATAAAAACCTAGAATGACTTTTTGTTTTCTTTAAGAATTGGCATCTGAAAACGTTAGCATTCAAAAACTTCTGAGTTTTAGAGAGATTTATGTACTTTCTGGTTTTTGGTTTTTTTTTTGTTTGTTTGTTTTGTTTTGTTTTTAAATCCTGCTCCAACTTCAGCCATTACTGTAACTTTAACTCCAGGAAACTGCTGGGCTCCCACTCCCAGCCCACTGAATTCTCCTTGGGCCAGACTAGCAAGGGCTTGAAATTATGGATCTTTGAAGCTATCTAATGGGCATTTTGATCTGAGAGCAACAACTTAGGAGAGAGATTTAAGAAACCGAGCAGCAGCCTTACTGCTCCATTGGCCATAGGCATCTTTAGATTCGGATGCTCCTTGGGCTTGCTAGAACTGACTCATGCAGAGCGACTAGTATTTTCAACTTAATAGACAGACAGTATATGGGACACAGAGCTGTTTAGGAGATCTGCTTTAATGAACAGATAAGAAAGTGTTCAAACACAGGAGTCACAGCCTCCAGGAACCCATTGTTGGGAAGAGACATTAACCATAATCAAATAGACTAACTACGAGGTGTAACTGAATTACACTTGTAGATTATTTGACTAGTTGCAATTCATTCCACATTCAAACTGACCATCTTGGAAGACATAAAGGATGAAATGGTATGAGGCCTTCTGTGGGTTGGAGATGCACAAACTTATAAATTACAGAGCAAATCAGAGTGCTTAAAAAGTGCAGTGAAGTAAACAGCAGGGATGGCGATAAAACTGATAGGACATCAGACAGCAGGAGCTACCTGAAATGTACCTGGTCAAGAAATGTACCTTTCAAACCATAATATTTAATCGGGAGCCTAATGAATTAATTAGCAAGCGCCAGCAGAAGCAGTAGTTGAGCAGGAGATGTTTTAGACAAATGTCAAGGACAACAGAATCAAACTTGGTAAGACCACATAGTTCTCAGAAGGACAGAGCAATGGGAACCCAGGGAGAAAAGGAGTGGTGGGGTCCAGAGATACATGCCTGTGACTCTAATAGGGTCTGGATTACACAGGCCCCACAGGCCAAGAAAGGAACTTGGATTGTATTTTGATTACAGTAGAATTCAGTTTCTCAGTGGCAAAAGAGTTTAAAAGTATAAATTGCTTATTTTTATCATAGATGAAAATTTGTATATATATTTAGTAATGTCCAAAGGCACTACTAAGTAAGCTGACGATACTCCATTGAAGTCAGGTCTCCTCTATGAAGTGTTTCATTAAAATGTGGCAAAGACCACACTAGGCCACCTATTCCTTTTAGATGTGGATTTAGTACGAGTGAGACATATTCCTGTGAATTCTGTCATAYGCCTTCATGCAAGCAAGTCTGAACTAAGAAAACGATGAAATTATCTTCTATGCAAAGGGGTAATACAGAAGGTCAAGCAGAGATGTGGGCTCTGCCAAACATTTTTCCAAAATTAGAAAGGTGCATACGAATAAGAGTGCAAACAGAAGATCTATAGAAAAATGGACCCTAGAATACAAAGTAAAATAAAGTAAAAAGGATTTATGGATTCAGATTCATATACTGTTGTAAAAAAGACTAGAGTTTAATCTTTATACTCAATTCATGTGGACATTAGTGACACACCTATACATGTARAGACTTATACTGAAATCAACACTTTAAGAAAATCTTTAAATGTTGCTTTGCATAACTTGGTAGTAAACCATTTGAGGAGTATTTGAAAAGCTCTGAGTTCAGTCTCTAACACGACCACCAAAAGAAAAAAACGGGGCGGTCCTAGTGGCCTGCACTATTAGTAGCCATCCTACCAGATCAAGAGCAGTGCAGTGGACTGCTATACAAGACGCGAAGCAGCACAGAGTCCCGCAGAGTGGCTACATGAGCTTTTCCAATATGTTCTACTAACAAACTCCACAGAGTATGTATATATCATTTAAAGTGCTAAAAAATTCCCTTTCTAAAAGTTTAGCAACCTATTAACCACATTTCATCTTGAAAATGCATATAATCAATTGTGAGGAATACATTTTAGTACTAAAACTCACATCTTTTAATTTCTTACCTTAAATAAAATTATAGTGCAGTTCTGTTAGGAGCCTGGCAGATTTTACACAGGTCCGACAGCTTATCTGACCACCCTGTAGGACCTAACCGAAGCACATCAGTATGGGTCAGTGGCAGGCAGAACCACACCCCGACTGGGACTGTTTAGATGATCATGTCCGTGGCTCTTTATTTAAACTTTAATCTCACTTCAGGATCCTAAAGTGGGACTTGTAGGCTCAATGGATCTCTCTTTTCCTCTTCCCAATGCAGCTACATTGAATAAGTCTCCTTTTTCTGCTTCCTACTATTAATTGGACTCTTCTAATTGGATTATTAATGACGGGTGGCTGAATCTGGCTTGGGGCACAGTTTGTGACCCCACACATTCCATAACTGTTCTAGTGTGAAAAATCTGTGATCAATAAATATTCTATGTAATCAAAAGCTCTCTTTTCTAATTTTGCAATAGGGCAAATATTACAGTTGGAGTTTAAAGTATTGAAGAAATTAAGGATATTTAATCTAAGGTTAATGTTTAATATAATATTCAATATAAATTTGATATAAAAAAGCTACCTTAGAGCTAATTCTGATTGCCATTTTAATATTCTACTTAGGTTCTGAATTTGTGAGAGGTTGTTAAATTATCTTTTTATTGATACCTACAATTCACTCTGACTTTATAGTCACCATCAACTATACATTTACCTCAAACCCCTTCTGGTCAATTTCAACACCTAATGAACTTTGYTCCTTCTAAGGTCTGTGGTGAAACCACAAGGAAATCTTTAACGTAGCTTGGGTCTGAAGATCAGATTTGAAAACTGACTCAAGTGCTGATAAGGCTGTTTTACACCAGGGTAGAATTTCAATGATAGCGCATTTGACCACAACACCCACTATGCTAACAAACCCAAGAACACTTCTTTCTTAAATACAGCATACTTGAAACAGAGCACAGAGCTCCTTCTACAKTTTGTTACATATGAAAGCAAATCAGAACTTAGAGAGAGAGAGACTGTGTGTTCTATGTGGGCTTTCTATTCTCATAACAATCTGACAGAATTCAAGCACCTTGTGCACTGTGTAATGGGTGCATGCTGAGCTTTGGTTAACTCATTGTTTTTGAGAGAGAAGTTTCCAATTTTTGTACTAACACCACCTCAATTCACCCATTTTACTAACAAATACCACATGCACTTCAAAGGTACTTGTTGGCCACAAATTAGAAACAATCTAATTGAAATTTTCTTGGTAATTTTTCTGTCCTGAAGTTGAAAATGAGATTTTAGTCTTCTCTTTTTTGCCTTCAAACTAGGCAAAATAATTGGGCCTTTGATCACTAAGTCTATGAAAAAAATGATTCAATGTGAAGGTCTTAAAGTCAAGCCAATTAATTGTAAAGTACCAAAAGAAAACAGGACATATTTAGGATGTTGAATGAATTTATGTCCACAGGAGTCAAGTGGCTCTGCATCCTTAGAGTCAAACACTCTGCAGCCAAATATTTCTGTAACAGGAACTTATTCTGAGTCATTTTAAAAGTCAAATTCACTCTAGTGGGCAACAAATCCTGATAGTCCATAACTTGCCACTTTTGCAAAGTGAACGGCGAAATACATACAATCTTATCTTATATTTGAACTAAAAATTAAATGGGTAACACCCTGGATATTCCTTGTTTGTGACAGGTATGAGTTAATGTTTAACTTTTACAACGTGATTTATTACTGTTTTTGCTCTAACATTCACTTTACACTTACTACTAGAATATCTGCTAAGAAATTCAGATTAATAAAAATTCTGGGACAGGTCTATCTGGCTTTGAATCCCCAGTGTGCCTTCACTGGCTACGTGCTGTTGGGCAAGTTACTTCAAATTCTCTCCACAGTCATTTGCTCATTACCCATCATGAAATCTGATGTTAGAACAGCATTTAGAACTCATATAAAGCCAAGTTCTCTCTATATAAAGAATGTAAAAGCAAATAAAGTACTATTTGGAAAAGCATTTAAAGTTAATGACATGGAAAAAAATCTCAAATTAAAACCCTGATTATGCCACATAAACCAAAGTTTTATCAAAAAAAAAAAAAAAAAAAAAAGCGCCTAGGAATGGAGGCAGCTCAGACAGCCAAGTTATCCCCTATATGTATTCTGAGCCACAAATAAGGCATTAAACTCAGTTTATACCAATCATTGCTGCCTAAACCCAAATCACATCTATGGCTGTTAGAGCACAAGACATCGAACTCCTGCACATCTCTAACTCTGGTTCCAGAGAGCTGTGACCAGCAACCACGTACATGTGGAACCACTGCACCCCATACTCACAGAAGACACCCCAGCCTCTGAGTCACGAAAGCAAACCGAAGGACCACCTTCAGCCTTACCGAAGGGTATTTTGATGACAGCAATTGGCCATCCCCATTTTCATCCCAGGGAAGAGGATAAATCTCTCTGGCCTTAGGGTTTCCGTTCCTTATTCATTTAGCAGCCAGAGTGGCCTTCCAATGACCCAAGGATGCAGAAGACGAAAGGATACTTACAAAGACTGCAAAGCACTCAGTCCATGAAGGGCTTCACTGGGTACTGTTTTCAACTGATTATTCTGGAGTGTTCTAGAAGGAAAATTTTGGTTAGTGGTTAATCACCAATTGTTACCATGTTTTTTCCGTATAAGAATATGTAGCAATTTTTTTTCCTAAAAATTATCAAAATTGGGGTGGGTGGGGTGTAAAGCACCTCAGGCAAGAAAACTGCGAAATGTTAAGCATTTGCTGTAAACTCAGAATTGAAATGTATGCTGCTGTTCCAGGCCATCTATAATGGAGCTGCTCGGCGGGCCACATTTCCAGGGCTTGTTTCTTTCCCAGATACCAGAGTTAAGATTCATTAGGCTGTGTAACAAATTTAGTCTCATCAACAAACCCTTTAGAATTTCTAATGCTTTCTCAAATTGGAAGAAAGCAGAGCCTAGAAACCTGGGCATCAGATACAGGCAGTTTGCAAGGAGAGCAGACATTGGACCTTACGGAGCAGCAGCAATGTCTTAGTGCCTGCAGAAGGAACATGGGCATCATTAAGTCTCAGTCATAGGAGATCTGAGACCCGAAGAACAGAGGCAGACATCGCTATGAAAAACAAAATAGCTTCCATTTTTACCTAAAGCCACTCTTGCCATGTTAATAACTATTTGACATGAATCATGACCACAGAATAGAAGAAGTAACAGGACCACCTAAACACTCTGAACCAGTGGCCTTCTGACTTTGCCCAGAGCAGTAGTGACAAAAAGCAGGTGAAACAGTGACTGTCAACCCACATGATCTTCAGTCTGTCACCCTCCAAGCTCCTGCATGGCCAGGAATTTCTCTTCTGATCTCTGACTATCTTTATAAATATCTTTATAAATCATGGATGTGAATCACTTCATTTCTTCAGTTCTCAAATGCTTTTAACACGTAAAGTACTTCTAAAGCTCTCTCCCTTTAGGGTTGGCTAATTAAAAACCCTTACAGCTACAAAGCAAGTAGAAATGAAACTCTAACAATAAAGCTTAAATATGGTTTCGATTCAATACATTAGCAGCACGACAAGTCTGTGACGCCTTGGAGGTCAGAATATTTCCTATTCAGGTTTTTAGCTCTCGTTATCTAGACCCAAGTTTGCCCACACCAACCTCTAGCCTGCTCCCCTACCCACTGGCCATGCTTTAAATCTTTTAATCCTCAACTAAAAGAAACTGTGCTTAACCTAGCTCCAAGCATGTTGACTATGCAGAAAGAAAATGCACAGCCAGCTGTGAAGCTCTAAAACTGCATTACTTACAGGACTTTGAGTTCTTTCAACCCAGACAAGGCTTTTGGGTGGATAAAAGAAAGGTCGTTACCAGCCAGTTGTCTAGAAAGAAAAAGTAACAAGAGAAAAAAAATAGTAATTCAAAGTTAAATTTCAGAATCCACAGTAACCTTATCTGTGATTAAAATTCTATGCTAAACATTTCTCAGGATGACATGACATTAAACAGGGWCTTAAACCTCTGCTAAAGTGGTCCCGAGATTCTTCAACTGAATTAAGAATGTCTAGAATTTTTTTTAAAACTTCCAATACAATAATTTAAGTAGGCACATTTTTATTCTGGTGAGGTCAAGCAAGCCAAAACACATTAAGCCAAATTAAGTTTGCTATTCACGGTCAATCTGCAGCTTGCCGTGTTTTCTGAGGGAGGGCCTCATAAATACGGACTACTAGTCAGCAGGCAGGACTGTTTACACAGAGCAGAGCAAACCAGTCTGTCAAGGAAGAATGCTTTCAGGAGGCAAGTCAGCCTGTTATCTCCACAGAAAGCCAGGACAGCATACTCCGTAAAAAAAGAAAGTTTGGGAGCCTGGATTTCAAATGGAGGCCTAAAAGTACACATTTAAAGAAATGTTTTCCTGAAGAAACTATTAAGTAGAGCATTTAAGTGGGTAAAGTTAAAACTATGAAGTCTTTTGTGTTCTTTCCCCACGTTTCCTCCTATTTCCTCAGGACTATGGCACAGAAGTCTGTGCCCCTGTCATGGAGCGCAGGACCCCACCCACCTCTTAGGTCCACCAAGTTTAGAGTTTCAAGCAGCTGGATTCTATAACTGATTTTTTTAAAAAGTCTTTCCATGTCTTCCTTTTAATTACTTCTATTTATAATTTAGTTTCAATTAGTTTTTTAATTTATAAAACAAATTTTATAATTTCTCCTTTAAAAAGGTCTATTTTCCTGAGCTGGTGAGATGGCTCAGCAGTTAAGAACACTGATTGCTCTTCCGGAGGTCATGAGTTCAAATCCCAGCAATCACATGGTGGCTCACAACCATCTGTAATGAAAAATAAAAACAAAAACAAAAAAAGGCAAAAAACCCTATGGGCCGGAGCGAGGAAGTGGGGACTGAAGCAAGAGGGAGAAGGGAGTGGGGGGTGTCTATTTCCAGTCAGATAATACACGTCTGTACTCAGAAGGTCAAGATAATACAAGACCAAAGCCATGATGGAATACACAGTAAGCCCCTCTCTCAAAAATAAGAATGCAGGTGCTGGAGAAATGGTCCAGCTGTTAAGAGCACGGGTTGTTCTTCCAGTGGGCCAGGTTTGGTTGCATACCCCCTCGACAACTATCTGTAACCCAGTTCCAGGGGACCTGGACCCTCAGTTGACCACGGAGGGCACCAGGAACACAACAGGTATACATACATACAAAGCACTTATACACATTAAAATAAAACAGATATCAAGAAAAACCAAACAATTTCCTTTGTTCTCTCTGATCACTGTCAGCACCCTACTACCCTGGACTTGGTGGAGTTTATTCATTCACTATCAAGTTCTAGTTGCTCCTGAGTGCCAAACACAACATCCTCTCCCTGGTCTTTAATCTGCAGTATTTACCTTGATTTTAGGGACACAGCAAAAACATCTTTACGAACTCTAAAATTCAAAGTAATGTCTGAAATTCTACTCCAAGAGGCTTGCTTTCTTCTAAGGTTTTATACCACTTAAAATGCATGCAGCATGAGAAACCCTGACTCTACGTGGTCTCTGGTCTGCAGCAGACATATGTTATACAGATGGATGAAATAAAACAGCTCAGAAACCCCAATGGTGCGGTTGATAAATAACTGCTTCCTCAGCAAAGGGTGATGATGCYGGAGTCTCGGTCAAGCCACAAGTGTACCATGGGGCATAGGCCGTCACTCTCCACACTCTTCTAGTCTAGTGACTGTGGGCATCCTTCTGGGGTGTCCTACTCCATACCATCAGCCTTTTAAAAAGTATCATCTAAAATGGCAGCACAGCCTAAAGGATCTTAGCAGACAACACCAACAAGTTGCTTTAAGTGAGAAGTGGCTTACCATTTGCTTACTTTGCAAACATTAGCAGAACTTGAGCTATAGACTAGGAATGCCTAAGTTAAAGGAAAGCACTTACGCTCAGTGAAGAAGTAGACAACAATARCTATGTGTTCGTGATTAAAATTTTGTCCCATGGCTTTATGTCTATGCCGGTCCAATAAAATCTCCTCTTCTACATCTCCTCAGTGGGACTTCTGAACCATTTCTGGTGAGTAGCTGCCCAATTCGTGAATTATTGTTTTCTCAAAACAGAGTTTTAAGGGATTGGACAGACGGCTTCAAAGTTCTAAGCTTGGGCTGATCTTGCGGAGCACCTGTGTTCGCTCCCTAGCACCCACTGGGCAGCTCCCAACCACTTAGGGCTCCAGCTCTGGAAGAGCTGTCACACCTCTGGYCTCCACAGGCACTTGCAAMCCATGTAGTAGTTTTTCCTTTTTATTTATTCTTCTCTTACACATCCTATCCTGAAAACACACAGCTACACCCTCCATCCACTCCTCTCAGTTCACTACACCACCACCTCCTAYCTCCTCTGGATCCACYACCAACATAACCATATTCAGACAGATGATGTGTACTTCGGATGCCAACACACATAGCTAGAAGTATATAAATCAGTATTTAAAACTTTACTGTACGAGACTGACGCAACAATCACGGAGCCTGCGTGGGTCTGTGCCGGGCCCACATACGTGCTGTCCTTGTGTGCGTTTGGGGTTCTGCGGGCCTCCTAACAGTGGCCCTGGGGGTGTGTCTGACTCTTCTGCCTGCTCTTGGGACCCTTTCCTTCTGGGTTGCCTTGTCCAACCTTGATATGAAGGCTTGTGTCTCTTATTGCATCCTGTGAGGCCATGTTCAGTGGTATCAGGAAGAGGCCTGCTCTTTTCTGAAGGGAAATGAGGAGCTGTGGATCCAGGAGACAGGAGGAGGTGGCAGTGAACTGAGAGGAGTGGACGCAGGGTGTAGCTGCAGGTTTTCAGGACTGGATGTGTAAGAGAAGAATAAACAAAAAGAAACGACTGTACACCAGTTTCTGTCTTTAAAATAGTCTTTCACTACTAAGGATTAGCATACAAGCCAGAAACACAGAAGAAGACAGTTTAACGCTTTCTTCAATGAAACTCTTTCAAAATGTTTCTCTTGCTCCCAAGTTTCACCAAGTAGCCAGCGTCAATGCTCCATCGTCTATCTCAGTGCTTCACCATAGAGCCTCACTGACATCTTTAAACACGCAATGGCTCCCGCTTTTCCSTCGAAGGAAGCCCATAAATAACTACAGCACAAAATTAACCATGGTCATAGGCTACCTTCTGGCCTTTTAGTGCACATTAATCTCACAGGGCAAGCACAAATGCTTCTCAGAATGGAGCACACATCCCACACGTTCATCCCACCCATTCGCAGCTAGCAGTTTATGAGCTATGTGCTCTGAGGGTCTTCCCTGCACTGGGGATGCAGCTGAGAGCTTGTTCAACAGGGACAAGGCCGTGGAGTCAATCTCTACCCGAGCCAACAGAACAAATAAAAAAGTCCTTTGCAGACACTCCGGTGGGTGCCAGTACACAGCTCCCAGTGGCCCACCTCTGTGCAAGCTCCACATAAGCAAAGAAGGGATTTGCCCCACTCAGGCTCCCGCAGTAAATTCCGCTAAGAATGCTCACAATTGGAACACAGTCTTTAAAAGACCACATTTTTCAAAGCTCGGATTGCACCATAAGGGCCTTAATTGGCAGTAACCTTCTTTCCCCGAGTGCCTCAAATAGTCCTGTAACCCTGCTCCTCCCAGCTGTCCTTAAAACCTGGGCTAAAAGCATCCGCCAAAACCGAAATCCTATAAACACAGCTTTCCAGGGTCTTTCACCCTTTGTCGCTCACATTAGTCTTCACCATCTTGATATCTTTGGACCTTCCTTGGGGCATTTAACTTTCCATGCCATGACCACGAGAAAGGGTGCTTTATTAAGTAACCAAGAAAGTGGCAAAACACAACACCTGATTATCTTAACGTGTCAACAAAAAAGACTGTTTAACCACATTAGTCAAAATATTTGCTTCCTTTCCCCGAAATCTCTCCCTCTTTATAAACTATGTGAATGCTAAAGTAACCTGGTTTCAAAAAGCATTCCATTTCTCCTCGACTTACCATTAATAGAACCGACACAATGAGCTCTGTGCTCGAGGCTTATTCTGAAACATAAGCCAGCGGTCTGGAGAACTGAAATGAACCCCGTGAGTGTGGTGGGTGACAGTGCCTCGCAGCGGGCACACTACACTACTCAGTGACTTTGTTTCTTGGGAGAAAATGTAGCGCATGCAGCCTTCATCTCCTGAAGTTTTCYGAGGCTGCTGTGGTAAGGAGTGACACGAGCTGCCACTGCAGCAGTCGCTCCCCAGAACCTTCCCCCAGATMGCTCGGTTTGCATGCTCCTACAAGCCAGCACTTCTTGTAATGGCTCATYTTGGAGGTGTTTCGTGTCTTCAAGTTCAGATCCAATAAAAAAGGGAGGCGAATAAATGACAGGACTTGGGGCTAGGTCCCCTAGTCCGTAAGAGTCAAACATCTGAGATCTTACAGGCTGCAGTGGTCAAAACAGATGGCAGGAAGCTGTTCTTTCATATTAATCACATGACAACAATCCTGCTTTTCTAAGCACCAGAGAGGTTAGGTGACTTGGCAAAAATTACACAGCTACAAAGTGGAGGAGCCAGCATTCTAGTGCTTACTTAGCTGCCTCCATGTTTAGCCACTTGTTCCTGACCTGAGGTGCTTCTGTGGTGTCACCAAAAGATTAGGAAATCATTCTCAGAGGAGAGGCGGAACACAATGGACTTGAGCAATGGGCAAGCTAACAGCTTTGTTTGAGTATCAACAGCTCTGCCCCAGCAGCGCAACCAACTCTGACAAGCTCTGCATAAGCATTAGGAGCTCTGAACTGCAATTATAGGGGAATTTCCCAGCCGACTAACAGTACATTCCTCACTCAGCCAAAAAGGCCCAGGGGGAAGGAGATGAGAAAGGAACCTCTTGATACCCACACATAGGGACTCTTAATGGACCTATGGTGGCTGATCCTGAGGAGGAAGTACAAGCTCTTAACAAAGAGCAGCTGCCTCCCAGTCCATGCCTGGGTTTGCACTTCTGCGCCGCAGACAATTGTCTAACTTTGGGGCTACTTGGTGGCCTAGCTGAAGGTCTCAGAAAACTTTATTCCATAAAATGTCTCTTTGTTCGTTATCAGTACACTCCTTGGTAACTGTTAATTGCTAAGAAAATGCCACCAGGGTGAGAGTAGAGGGTGGATGTGGTGTAATTCTTTTTGCAAACACACATACGTAGTCCCAGGCATCATGACTTTCACCTGTGTTCCTCAGTAGCTTCTGACTCCCAA
>BDUI01009137.1:44346-58209 GCA_002335545.1 Apodemus speciosus | reverse complement strand
AGATCCTGGATAGTTTTGTTCAGTTCCTTCACTTGTTTGTTTGTTTTTTTCCTGAAATTCTTTAAAAGATTTTTGTAATTCCTCTTTAAGGGATTCTGCATGTTGACCCATGTTCTCCCATAATTCTAAACTAGCTGACTCAGTGGGGAGAACATCTGGAGATCTTCCTCTGCTGCACAGAAGAGTTAGAGTGGCTGGCTCTGAGGTAGCGCATCCCTAGTCTCAATGATCAAATCAAACTGCATTGTATGTGGCTATTGACCTTTGCCTACAGAAATTCATAGGGAGGAAATGTGCTGTTGTGTGACCTTTCCTGGTGAAAAGTTGTAAACAAATGTCTTTTCACCCCAGACAGGACAGCAACAACTGACCAAAATTTTTTTTTAACTGTTGATGAACCAATAGGTCTATGAGGCCTTTTTTTTTTCTCAAGTAGAAGGGTAAGATGTTGCTTATGGGACCTTGGACAATCCCAGATTATCTATTCAGGATTTAATACATCATATTAAAGTCCTATGCAAGCACAGGACATGACCTCCAGAAAGGCACACAGATGGCATCTCCACTTAGCTAACCTTCCACCTCCTAGGTCCATTTCTCAGACGGCCTAGCACCACCTCCAAGACCACGGGTCTCTGGGTAGGATTACACGCTCCTGAGGATCAGGGCCACAGGTAGGATGGACTAGGAAGTTGCCGTGATCACAGGTGAGGGTCTAAAGATTACCCAGGGACTCCTTCCTGAAGAATTGTTAACAGGTTTCATCTTAGAAGGGTTAATGATTGTGCATGATTACAGCTGCTCTAATTTAGAAATGGTAATGGCCATRCCCATGGTCAGAGGCCAGAGGCCATAACTTATAGGTTCTTGTGTTTTATCTGAAGTGGAGGAGACAGAGAGATGAAAGGAGGGAGGGAGTAGTGAGGGGAAGGGAGGAAGAGAGAGAGAGAGAGAGAGAGAGAGAGAGAGAGAGAGAGAGAGAGAGAGAGACGTTACAGGTAGGCTATTCTTGTAAAGAATCCAGCCCTAACCTTGTGCTTAGGTGTACACTCTGTTTTAATAAATCCAGCTCTGGAAAGAGTGTGTCATAAAACCACTGCATATTAACGAAAAGCATGTTAGTGTGATGTGCTGGTAGCTTACCTAAACATATGACTTTGAGCATAAAGCTTTGCAAGTATATTTCCTAGAGCTCATTTTTCCAATGACAAAGAGAGAATGGTATTTACTTAGTTTTTCTGAAAGATGAGTACGATAAACAAGTTAAACTGGCAGAAAGGAGAGGCTATGACACTAAATTGGCAAGGAGAGATAGGAAAAGCTGATCAGTGATCTTGAAGTTATTGGATAAGAATAAGAAATTCCAGTGTGCTGTCGAAGTAGGGCAACTAGTGGGTAATGACAATGGATAGAGCATTTAAAGCACTGAAGGAGTTTGAAGGCTTTCAACTCTAAACAAATGATTAATATTTGAGAAGATAAATCTGTTTAAGGTGTTTTAAGCAATAATCAGTATAAACTTCATCAAAGCATATACAACTCTATTAATATAACAATAATAATGTGTACGGGTGTTTTGTATGCATGCATGTCTCTGCGTTATGTGCAGACCTGGTGCTACCAGAGGCAAAACGAAGGTGTTAGTAATTGAATAAGGCTCCTCTGGAAGAGTACCCAGCACTCTTTACCACTGGAACATCTTTCCTGCTCTAAATTAATGTTTTATATTTCACTTAAAAGATTAAAAAAATCAGGAGCTGGGAGATGGCTCAGTCAGTAAAGTGCTTGCTTCACAAGCATGAGGACCTGAGTTCAAATCCCCAGCACTCCTGAAAAGTAGCAGAGCATTCCAGAGCATCCTTCAGTCCCAGCATTGGGGAGGCAGAGGAAAGAAGATCTGATCCATGAGATGTGTTGCCAACCCCACCCCCACCCCCACCCCCYACCCAGTGTGACCAAATCAGGAAGCATCAAGTTAAGTGAAAGACAGCTACAGAATATAAGATAGAGTAAGATTGAGGAAGACACCTGATGTTAACCTTCGTCTTCCAGCATACATTCCTGTACTTGTATACATATATATACATACATATAGGTAAAATAAAATTATAATTAATCTTAGCTAGCAGTGGTCATACACAGCTATAGTTTCTGTACTTGAGAAACAAAAGCAGGGGATCATGAGTTCAAGGTCATCATTGATAATTTAGTGTGTACAAGGTCAGCCTGGGCTACATGAGACCCTGTTTCAAAAAAAATAAGCAAAATTTGTAATTCTCAGGTTATCCATGTAAATAATATAATATCATCTTGCTGTTTACTATAAAGTAAAATAAAGACTGTGTTATTGGTTGTTCCTGAGGATCAATGTGCTGGCAGTTAGGTGGAGAATGTCGTGCATTGGAAGGGGAGGCTGTTGGGACAGGTTGGTGTTTTCTCCTGGGAATGAGCTTGCTTTGTTGGAACTGGATTAGTTATGCTGAGAGCACATCATTCTGAGGTCTGTTTAGCTTCCTTGACTTGCCCCTTTGCCACTCTGTGATCTAGTCTCCATGAGCTACTAACCACTCTCACGTGTATGCATCCAAAGACATCCTCATACTATAATAACTCCATCAAAAACTCCTCAGCTAGAGGCTGACATGATGGGGCCAATCTTGAACTTTCATTTCCCAAAGCTGTTAGATAAATAAATCTATTCTCTCTATGACTTACTAAGTCTCAGATATTTTGATATAGTGATACTTGATATACTAATACACTGGGGTTTTAGAGGACTGACCCTTTTAAACCACATTGCTATGTCTAAGAAGTTCTTTTTTTTTTTTTTTGGTTTTTTGAGACAGGGTTTCTCTGTGTAGTTCCGGCTGTCCTAGAACTCACTCTGTAGACCAGGCTGGCCTCGAACTCAGAAATCCTCCTGCCTCTGCCTCCCAAGTGCTGGGATTACAGGCGTGCGCCACCACGGCCCGGCTGCGCCACCATGGCCCGGCTGTCTAAGAAGTTCTTAAAGAATAGTTCCATCTATGGGGCCACCTCTGTTTGTCAGCAGCAGTGATTGCCAGAGTGTGACTTATGACTGTTAACTGGCCTAAAGGATTTCATAGTAATGCTCATAGCAGCAGTGTTCCTAGCATCTCCCTAGCATGTTTATCTTTTCAGAAACTGTGGTACAAAAAGCAACATGGAAGAAAAATAAGACAAAAAAATAATTCTTGAAATTATATTTCAATTTAAAATGCTTAACCATGCTATATGAGTTAGGCTTCTGTTGCTCTGATCAAACATTGTGACCAAAAGCAGCTTGAGGAGGAAAGAGTTTACTTATCTTCTAGTTTATAGTCCATCATGGAGGGAAGCCAGGGCAGGAACTCAAGGCAGGAGCTGAAGCGGAGACCATGGAAGAACTCTGATTATTGACTTGCTCTCCATGGCTTGCATTCCGATACAATTCAGTATACAACTCAGTATCCACTTATGAGGACTGGTACCACCCACAGTGGGCTGAATATTACCATATCAATCATTAATCAAGAAAATGCCCCCACAGACTTGTCTGTAAGCCAACATGATAGAGGCATTTCTCAATGAGATTCACTCTTTCTAGTTGACTTTAGCTTACATCAAGTCAACAACAACAAAAAAAAAAACCAAACATCAACACTTACTATAACATCTGTAGATTTGTGATCACAATTGAGAAGACAGAAAAAACATTCAGTTTTTTAAAATTAAGTTTTAATTTTAAGATTAAAATTAAAATCAGTTATTTAAAATTCAGTCTTTAAAATTAAAATTAAGTATGAGGTTCAGAGAACCTTTTGGACCTCACATCAAGGTTGCAGCTTCAGTATCCCATGATGTCAGATAGATGAAGATCAAAATGTTCATGTAGTCAAGTATTATATAATAGTAAGTTGATATGTGATAAATCATAGAACTGAGAAAGCATCTCAGATATAGATATCTATATCTGAGATGTGATATATATATATATGTATATATATATATATATACATATATATATATGGTTAGTTAGTTAGCCAGGCAGCCATTAGTGTGCAAGCTGAGTTGCCCTGAAGGCAACCTCACTTTCAGTTGTTGAGTTTATTCATGCAATCATGAAGTCAATGGAAATAGTAATAAATTAATAAGACAAACTATTATAACATAGCATATAAGACATGATATAATTAAAGTTAATAAACTATTAATAAAATAATAAGTATAAAGTTAATAAATTTTAATAAGCCCCAAAGCCACTCTAAGATTTCCTTTTTAAAGATTCTGTTTTATCATTCATTTTTAAACAGATAGAAACCTAAGTATGTATTTTGAAAAATTACATAGGCATATTTCCCATGAGAATTGCTACTTGATTGCGTGGGAAATGATACAAAGGTGTTTTATTAGCAACAAGATTGTGCACACTCATCAGAAAAGCAATTTTTAACTGAGTGCATATTCTAATCCCCCTGTATGAATTATGTGGATAAAAATCTTTGAAGTATTGTTAGAGAGGCAATCTTGACTAAATTGAACCTGACAGTGTCCTTTTATCCAGAGCCAATGTGCTTAGACTGGGAGACGCATATAGAATCATAGAGAATCCTGATTTAAAATATGACTCAATGGGTGCATTCAGTGTTAGATAAAGCCATTCAGGGCAGAAAGAAGTGCATGAGTAGAAGCTGCTTCAACAGACATACTTTAGCATTTCCTTTGTCGTGTATGTATGCATGTGCTTGGGGTCAGCTTCACATTGCTTAATGTTTAAGGAATTTTGACAGTATTATCTTGTTTGAGTCTTATATAGGTGTGTATATTTTCATGGGAATGTGCATGTGAGTTCATGTGTAGAGTTCCACTGCCACCAGTGGGTGTCT
The DNA here is from genome assembly GCA_002335545.1 of Apodemus speciosus. NCBI lineage: Eukaryota > Metazoa > Chordata > Mammalia > Rodentia > Muridae > Apodemus > Apodemus speciosus. The sequence goes on along the minus strand of BDUI01009137.1, from coordinate 53,323 downwards.
TTCCTCCTGACAATTTCCCTATTTTTTGAGACAAGGTCTCTCACTGAATCTGGAGCTCACTGGTTTGGCTAATATTGGCTGGCCAAGGAAGCTCTATCAAGAATACAGCTGGCTCTGTGAAACCTCACTCCTAGTACCGGGCTGTACAGATGCACTAACATGCCCAGCTTTTTTATGAGTTCAGATCCCTACATCTGGGCTCAGGTCCCCATGCTTGCTCGTTACCAACTGATCAATCTCCTTAGTATCCAAGGCTACAGTAAAATGGAAATGGGTAGACAGTAATTTTGCAAATTCCTGGGAACTGGCATCCTGGCTGGCAAGTTAAGACATAAATGTTAGACAAGTCCCATCCTGGTAGTCAAGTTAAGAGATGAATATTAGATAAGGCAAGAGCCCTGCCACCGTTGAGTACCCCAACCAGTGGGAGCAGGATAAGTGCACAACAAAGGCATGTTCCTAAGAGATCCCGCAGCTCCATGTCCTGATTGGTGGAATAAGTTGGCACAGATGTTTGTGGATCTGGGGCTTAAAAACACGGTAGGCACTTATCTTGAAGTCATAGTTCAGATCTCAAATCTGGACCAAGGCCCTGGTCAACCAGCCCCGGGGCATATGCTCAATAAACTACCTATACCTGACTGAGATCGGTGTTGTGGTTCCTGGATCCCAAAATGTCACTGTCAGCTAAACAAAGAGATCTTTCATAATGGAAAAGAGGTCAATTTCCAGGGACACCAAAAGAACCTACATGTACCTCAAAATAATAAGTCTTTCAAAACACACAGAATAGAAAGAAGAGCAACAACAACAAACCCCTCAAAGACGAAGTAGATCAACCCAGATTTATAGTTAGAGATTCCGGCTTTCACTGTTACAAGGAACAAATAGACAAAAACGAACAAAGCAGTGATATGTTGAAAACTGACATAAACTGTCAAACTATTCACCATTAGTGGATTTTATACAATGCTTTATCCAAAAGAGCAAAGTGACTATTCTTGTCCAGGGGACATGGATATTCCCAAAGATATATCTTAGAGAAACTATAGATGTTGTTGCATCTAAAAGCAACAGAAATAAATTATCAATATATGGAGATATTTGGAAAATATTCAAATGTCAAAATTGAAGACCATAAATAACCATAGGTTGAAGAAAGCAACACATAAKCTATTAGAAAAAAATTATGTATAATGAGAATAAAATATATCAAACAATTACTAGCTACACTTGGGAAATATTAAATATAAATTAAATGATATAAATGACTCATATTAGTTACGTTTTCAATGTTTTAAAGGAGAAATGGAAGGCATTAAATCTCTAGGAGAAAAGGATTATAAATGTAACAGAAGAAATTAATAGAGTAAATCTTTAAAAAGAACAGAGAAAAAATTAAATCCAAGTTGAGCCCTTAAAGTCTTTTTAATTGATAAATTATTGGGCAAAATTATTAGGAAAGGCAAAAGAGAATGGTAGAGAGATAGAGAGAGAAGGTGTTAAGAAATGAAGTCACCTATAAAAGAATTAAAAATACTTATTTCAAGGAAGCATGGAAAGGTACAAAGTACAGAAAGAGTTAAATCAACAATTTTAGGAAAATATCATATAAACAACGTTAGAAGTTCAACAGAGAGATAAGCTAAAAACACAATGATTGCAATGAAGAATGCACTAGCGTTTCAACAATAGATGAAATGAAACAAAATAAAAAAGAAGGCAGGCTGTTTGAACTATCTCATCAGAGAAGCAAACAGTATGAGAGTGATAAAGGCATATGTAGTTATGTGACAGTATCAAATAAATCAACACATGCATATGCAAGTCTCTACAAGGGCAAGGTGAGAAATGAAGGTGGGGCTGTGGTAATTTTGTGCTGAAATCTTTGAGATTTAGGAAAGGCTCAAAGGCCCAGGACTCAGCACCTTTGAAGTATTTTGTTTTGCAGCTGTTTCCCCCCCTCCCCCTCTGGAGGTGGCAATGCTATATTGTGAGAAGCTAGTAGAAGTACTGTCTACTCTATGGGCCACTATCAATATTACCTTCCAGCCACTCATTAGACAACGAGGTGGGGTCAGCCAGAGGTTGCAAAGGTACTGATACCTACTGCTGGAGACCCCACAGAGGTACAGGTTTAAATGATTAAGTGGCTGTCCAATGTGGCTAAAGGTAACACTTTCCATGGATACACACATGATATAGGTCACATGCTGTATTCAAAAGCCAAATACAGCTTTTGATGCCACCCAGGTGAGAACAGCAGCCGAAGCAACACTGATAGGAGCTTTAATTAAACAGCTTCCCCAGGTTTCCAATCTCCCCGTGACTCCCCTGTGGAAGAGTTCTATGAGGCAAGTCCTGTGAGCAAACAGGACCCAAAGAACCCCATTTACCATGTGATAAGCAAAATGAAAAGGAGGTGGTTGGGAATTGAGAGAGGCAAAACGAAAACCACAGGCATAGAGGATATCTAGGGTGGGCCTTTACTGAGAACACCGTAAGAGAACTTGAAGCATTAAAGTGGCTGAGAGTGAAGGCCATGAGTTGTGTACTAGGACCATAGCTTTATTGAATGATGAGGTTTTTCATGCTGAAATACTAAATATCTCTTGTGTCATTGAATTCAGAAACACAAGGTGTTTCACATACCAAGATGGAAGGACGTGGGAAATCTAGGAAGATTTGATACCACATTTGAAATTACAGATTATTGCTCTTTTGCTTCAGAGATGATTACACTACTCTTATCGTCCATTTCTGGAGTGGGAACTGTGGATTCTTCATCCTTAGGTGGTTTTACATAACTAGTCAAGAGAAAAAGGAACACAGTGAAGAATACTGAAAAGCAAGCAAAAAGAATCCAAATGTGACTCCTTTTCTTGAGTTTCTTTTCTTTCTCAACCTTAGGGCCACTGTCAACACTCCCTCCAAGGCCACTTTCCAGGCAATATGGTGGGTCCCACCCATTGTTGCAGTGGCAGTGGTGTAAGTTGTTGCACACACCTTTCATGTTGCATTTCTTGGGTGAACACGGACTTGCCCAAATTGGCTTAGGAACACACTTCTTATTAATACACACATGCTCTGGACCACAGTCTGTGCCATCTTTCACAAAACCAATGTCAGGGATTGTCATCCCAAAATGGTAGTCAGTCCCCCAACAGGTGACACCATTGAGATGAGTCCAGTGTACAGTGGAATGCTCTTGCAAAAATGGAATGCTTGCTACGTTCTCACACTGAACTCTACCACAGAGGATGTCTGAGTCAGGACATTTTAAGTATGCATCTCTGAACATACCACAGTTGCCAAAACGGTTACCTTGGGTGTTGAGTTCTCTGTAGCAACTGTGAGCTGCACTCCTGGCTTCTTTGCCAAAGATTTGTTTACACTGTTCATCTCGGATACTACAATTCTTTTCATAGCAGTAGCCACCATCTTTACAGGGGCTCCCGTTGAGCAAATAAACGTCATTAGGACACTTATAGGAATGTCCGTTGCACCATTCTGGAAGGTCACATTCATTGACCTCTTCTCTGCAAAGTGTGCCTGCTGGCAAGATCTGGCAATGTGTGCAACAAAGCCCAAAAGCACAGGCAGCCCCGGCTTTGAGGGTACACATGGAGTTACAACATTGATCTCCTGCACACGAATGYCTGTCTCCACAATCGCACTGCTCRCCATCGTCAACCACTCCATTCCCACAGAGCTTGATATTAAGGGTGCTTATTGACTTCTTTTCCTTGCGCATACAGTTGGCAGTAGCATATGTTATCCAAAAGTCAGAATAACTACAATTGCTGAACTTTGCGGTGCCATTGTCTACTGGAGCCATTAAGCAATCTTTTACTCCACATGTACATGAGCCTCTATCATGCTCCATACCCAAATTATGACCTATCTCATGTGCTGTAATTTGTCCAAAATGAAAAAGATTACGTCCTAACAGGCGATCAACTCCACAATTAGCAGATGGCACACAGACAGTTCCAACATAAGCTACACCAAGGTACATACCATAATCACGATTCACAAAAATATGTGCAATGTCATTTGGAATACGACGATTAAGGCTATGAGCCTTCCAAACACAAAATTCAGATATGAGGTTGTCTATGTTATCCACACGCACATGATTTCTTCTATTCCACAGTTCAACTCCAAGTAAAACTAGTTCAATATCAATTGGCCTATAAATGTTATTTATTATATTGATAATGGTGAATACTTCCACTAACACACGTGATGCATTATTGTTATGATAACGAACTCGCTCACGGTCAACAACCAATGCCAGGTCAAGAAAATACTTGTGAGTCCACCATCCCTCATAGTGGCTTTGCATSAGAGTGGGGTTCTCATTCTTCAGAAGCATCGTTTGCCGTGCTATCTCTTCTTCTGTCAATGCACATCTCATGGGAGGTGATGCTTTCTCYTCACTGTCTATCTTGTGAACCACATGTTCAAACGTGGAAGAAAGTTTCTTAGGCTTGATTTCATATACTGTGCCATTTATCTGTAAAAGTCCTTGAAAGCCTCCATAACAGGTGTTGATAGCAACCCTGGACTCTGTGTCTCCATCCATATAGCCATGGTAGTAGCAATCATTCTGGACATAAGGCTGATCTTTGTGTAGAGCACCTTGCTTAGTGTAGGTGAATACAGAGAAGAGTCTTGATACCAAGAACTTCTTGGCCTTCATGTAAATAAAGTGTTTCTGGCCCCCAAAGTGCAGGCTATAGGTCAGCCATCCCATAGCCCACATTGGTCTGTTGCCTGTGACCTGTAAGGGTATCACTACTTCTGGGAGGCTGGTGTGCTGTGCATATCCAGTCAAGGGCCATGATGAAAGAATTATCAGTATCTCCATCCAGAGGTACAGATGAGGTGTCCTTGTGTATACCACAGCCTTACCCATAGCCACCTTGTCCTCTGAGACAGCAAAGGAGGATGGCCTTTGTCTTGTCTGCATGCAGTCTGTCTGTCTCCTGGATGAGTTGATGCATTCATTAAAGCAGCAAGACTAAATGAAAGGACAGAAATTGTTGTATCTCAGTTATGGGCAGGNTTGATTTCATATACTGTGCCATTTATCTGTAAAAGTCCTTGAAAGCCTCCATAACAGGTGTTGATAGCAACCCTGGACTCTGTGTCTCCATCCATATAGCCATGGTAGTAGCAATCATTCTGGACATAAGGCTGATCTTTGTGTAGAGCACCTTGCTTAGTGTAGGTGAATACAGAGAAGAGTCTTGATACCAAGAACTTCTTGGCCTTCATGTAAATAAAGTGTTTCTGGCCCCCAAAGTGCAGGCTATAGGTCAGCCATCCCATAGCCCACATTGGTCTGTTGCCTGTGACCTGTAAGGGTATCACTACTTCTGGGAGGCTGGTGTGCTGTGCATATCCAGTCAAGGGCCATGATGAAAGAATTATCAGTATCTCCATCCAGAGGTACAGATGAGGTGTCCTTGTGTATACCACAGCCTTACCCATAGCCACCTTGTCCTCTGAGACAGCAAAGGAGGATGGCCTTTGTCTTGTCTGCATGCAGTCTGTCTGTCTCCTGGATGAGTTGATGCATTCATTAAAGCAGCAAGACTAAATGAAAGGACAGAAATTGTTGTATCTCAGTTATGGGCAGGTCACGGTGGAAGAGAAAGTTCAAGATGTGAGCTAAAATGGCTGAGGTATTGTTCAAAGGTATGACTCTACAAAGTGCATTAGAATGGCTGTTTAATTTTGTTGACATACAGTCAATCTGTGGGTGTAAAGAAGAATTTTAATTTGCAAGTGTTGATAGTTTCTGAACTTAGCCAAAGAACTAATGGATTTATTTCTTGAACTTACAAATCAACACTTATATAAGACACACGCACAGAAATATGGCTCCATGCAAGTCCATTCACACACACTGTAAGCTTGTTACACAGAATGCCAAGAGATCATGGCAGAAAAGAGAAAAAATCTAATGAGGCCAAAAGTTGTAAATTGTGAGTACCATCATAATACCCTTGGATGTTCTCCATGTCTGTCCGGTTTCATGTTGTTCTTTTTAAAGATAGAATTTCAGTATATCACTTTGCCTTGTTTAAGTTCATGGTCCTTTAGCTTCTGGCTCACATTCAAGACCTTGAACTACAGGCACATATTACTTGTTGACTTTTATATTTCCATTTACAAAAAAACATATTTTCATGAAATTCCTTTGATAATTTTTAATATTAGTTTTTGTTCTGATTGGAAAGGTTTAATCATTATTGATGTGATACTCTTGATAATGAATCCATATGATTTCATTATTATTTATTCTTAAAATGTTGTCATGCAATCTTCTCAAAGGAAAACAAAATAATATGATCTGGATTGGCTTTGTACTGTGGACAATAAACTATACCATGACTTAACATGTTATAACTCTGGAGTGACTGTAACATCTCCTGTCATACAGATACTTAGTACCATATACTACAAAAGTCTCACTTTTGACCTTCAAAATCTTTTCTCCATTGTTTTCTTTCCATAGCTTCATCAAATTCATCAATCTCTGTACCAGTCATTCTACCTGGCATTTTTTTTTTCTGATATAGTGTCTAACTCAGTGTTATTCAAACCAGAGGAACCACACATTATAAAGGTTTAGAATGCCCAGTCAAATAAAGAGAGCAGAATAAGAAAGAAGACAGATATAATTCTTTTATCTGGTTATGGTTTCAAATACTACATAAGAGTCAATGTGTGTGTTCCTGTGTGAACTCATAGTCTAAATATTTGTGGTTCTATCCCTAGTGTTAATTCTTGAGTGACTTACTAGCAGGTGAAGTGACAGTGGCCATGACCTTGTCTAATGATAGTTGCTTCATGTCACATCTGCAGTTTAGATTTTTTTGAGTCTTTACATGACAAAGAGAATACTGGTCCCCACATTCTTTTTCTCCTATAGGGTTGAGTTCTAGATTGAACTGCCTAGCAACAAGAAACTCTCAGGCTACAGAAAAGTGCAACCGACTTATGTTCTACCCCATGCTTGTGCTGTCTCAACCAGTTTGCTTTCTATTGACTCCTCAGAATGAGTGATCAGATTTTCTAGTATGCTTCATAACCTTCAAAGTGAATTAACTTCTTTTCATTACTATCATTCTGCATTTTCCCCAACGTCATATAATCATTCTACCTTCTGTACCTTTTTTGCTCATGTTGCCTACGTGACCTCAGTTGATTCTAGCCATCCAGGGAAACATAATCAAATAGGCATCAGCATTAAATGACATTATAGATGAAGTGGATTTAACAGAAAGCTACAAAATAATGTATCCAATGAGTACAGAGCAAACACTCTTACTATTCAAGGAGCATTGTCTGAAAGAAATAAAATACTAGGAAAGAATGAAAGTCTTCCCAAATGTAGCGAAATGGAAATAATTATTTGTATTCTCTCTGATCATAGTGAAGTGAAGGCACATATTAAAAGAACAAAAAAATTCAAACATACATAAACTCTGGGAGATTAAATAACACAATCCATTGACTGATGAATGTGTCATTGAAGATATAAGTAACTTTCTAAAAAAAACCCCATAGCATATTTAAGCCTATTAAATACCAGTAAATCAGTTACAAACCAGAATATAGAGTTCCAATTGCCTATATACAGAGAATCAAAGTGATTTCAAATAATATAACATATATATTATTATCAAATAATATAATAATATATAATCAAAAACAAGCCAAACTCTATATTAGTAGTTTAAAATAACAAACTCATGGTAGAAATGAAAGAATTGAAATAAACAAATAGAAAAAAATTAGCGAAGCAAACACGGTTTTCTTTAAATTATAAAGATCAACAAACTGTGGGCCATGCTACCTAAAACAGTAAGAAAACACAAATGAATGAAGTGAGAGAGACAAAGTGAATCATTACGATGGACATGAATGGAATTCAGAACCACATTAGGACATACATTACTAGAAATGGAAATAGATGGATTTCTACAGATACATGACATATTCCCTCTCCTAAAAAAAATCCCCAGAACAACAATGTCACAACTAGATATATTATGCCTCCAAGTACAACTTCTAGTGTCAGGAATAGGCAACTTTCTGTTGAGTCATTTGCCAAACAAGTTCCAAAACGTCAAAAGCTAATGCCTAGGCTRTTGGTTGCTTTCTACAACTTGGTCATGAGGTCCAATTGCTAAAGACAATCCTTGTGCCATTAAACATGGAGAAGTCAAGTGAGTGCCCAGCTAGAAGCTTCTCCCTTAGTGACTAGCGTTCATGGTACTAGAGGGTGCTCTGTGTATTACAGGAGAAAAGCAGTCATTCACATCACCAACTACTAACCCAAGGACCTATAAGAATAACTTACCTGCAAGATATATTGCTGCAATCATGGTACAAATGTCATAGGATTAACCAACTACATTTTCTTAAAGAAAAAGTTTGAAGCCCACTCCATGAGATGTAATTCATACAAGACACTGCAAAAGTGGGCAAGAACCTGACATTARATAGGTCATGGGTCTAGGGGAGATTTAGTATTGATATTCTGAAATGGAAGCTTAAAGGTTCTTTGGAAACTCAGTTGTGTTGGAGGGTGTTTTGCTGAGGCAAATACATGAAGGAGTATTTCCTGAAGTAGACACAGTTAAAAGGCTAAGGCAGACTAGCAGAAGAAACAGTTCACTGAAACAGATACAGTGAAAGGCTGTTCTATGAATGCAAGCACATGAAAGGACACATGATGAAGGATTCATCTCTAACAACACCCACGCATTGTTACATTGAGTAGCTGGGCTCCTTTTGTGTGGACTCCATAGAGAGAAATGCACCAAAAAAGTCTGGTGGTGTGCCACTTCCGCAGACTTGGGCTCCAAGTACAACTTCTAGTGTCAGGAATAGGCAACTTTCTGTTGAGTCATTTGCCAAACAAGTTCCAAAACGTCAAAAGCTAATGCCTAGGCTA
>BDUI01009135.1:47172-63490 GCA_002335545.1 Apodemus speciosus | reverse complement strand
CTTCAATTCTATCATAAAATGTTTCTATCCCATATTTTAATTAATTTAGCAATGTTTTACATGTCTACCACTTTATTCCTTAATTTTCCATGAAAATTGTCAATTTTAACGTGTTTATCTGAAATATTTTCTATGTAAATCTTTAATTTTTTCATAAAGTGTTTTTACTTCCCTTTAAAAAAGAATATACCCAATTTAAAAATAAACAAACAAACAAACAAACTGGCCAGGCATGGCAAAAAAAATGTATACATATAATCCCTAAGGATATGTTGGTACTGAACCTTACCAGACAAATGTGAGTTTTCAGATATAAATGARAGCAAACACCTTAAGATGAGACCATCATGTCAAACTAAATGGCTGGTCAAATCTAACCATACGTGCAATTGAAAAACAGTACGTAAGAAACAAGCCAATGAAGAAGAGTTTGAAAGAAAAAAATCCTTTTAAAAATAGACTTATTTCAGTGTGTGTATTTGTATGTATATATCTTTGTGTGTGTATGTGTTTGAGGGAAGGGACAGAGCAAAGGTATATTACTCACGGAGATCAGAAGAGAATGCCAGACACACAAGAATTAGAATCACGATTGATTGTAAATCTCTCAAAGTCAGCACTAGGAACAAAACTCAGGTCTTCTGCAAATTCTGAATATGATCTTATTTTCTGGCTGGTTTCTTCAGCCTTAAAAAATTTTAACTTGTTAGTTGGAAGGAGAGGCTTTGAGCCAATGAGTCTACAGAAGCTAAAAGAGACAAAGGTTGTCCACCTAAGACCTGGAAGGAATGAATTGCTAGTACTATTTCATTTTAAAACTGTGGGGCCTATGCCAGACTCTTAATTATGAAACTGAAAGATAATAAATTTTTCTTGTCTTTGGTCACCAAATTTATGTTAATCTGGCACAACAGAAAGAGAAATTAATACATGTCTTGTTTTTGAATCCTTGGGGCTCACCGGCTTGCCACTCTGGAATGTTTCAAGTTGGGCCTTGTTATTTTAAATAGAATCCAGACAATTACATCAGAGCAATAACATGGAAGGTGTATCCACAGGACATATGCATAAAAGCCATAACCAGTCAGCAAGTCATTATCATTGCTTTTAATTGAGGCTGTTTTCTTAATTTATTGCTTTACCTTACTTTTTATTATGTCCTATGGCCAAGCTATATCTTCACTGGTAGTATTATTTTTTGTATTATGAACTCCCCAACAAATAAAATTTAATTTCAAGATGGCTTTGTTTATTTAATGATTGATATTAATCTCAGGTTTACTATTGTCCTCTCTTCTTTGCATTGAGTATGAATTTTGCTGTTATAGAAGTAACATTGAGTGTCACTGGAAGTATCAGACTAGAAATGTATGGTGTTCAAAGTAATTTACTATTTTTAAATTTCAGGAAAGCAATGTGTGTCCTATGAGGCTATCAAGAAGTCTTTTCTGTCTTTTCTGTCTGACTCTTTGACAGATGATACTTACATATCATGCAAGCAGAATGTTCAGAAACACTGACAATATAGGGAAAACATGGTATATTTAGAGATGATGTATATCACATTCATGAGGGATTTCTATCTTTATAGAAGGTTGGTTTTGGTTGGTTGATTATGTATAGTTAGGTATCTATTTAAATGCTGCTTCAACACAAAAATCTAGTAAATAATTGTATGACATGTAATGTTTTCAGCTTTGTAGAGAAACCCACAAAAGGGTTTTTATTCTACAGAAGATAAGGGAAACCCACAAAAGGGTTTTTTCTAGTATATTGAAACACCACAAATTCTTAAGCTAAATGTATAAGATAAAATACAAAACCCACTGCTTCTGGAAAATGTGTATACATTTATAAAAACATCATCTTAGGCAATTCTTTTCTTAAATACAAATGCTGTGACATTGGCAGGAAGTAAGATCATGTGCCTTTAATGTCAGTACTTGAAAGGCAGAAGCAGGTGGATCTCTGAGTTCAAGGTCAACCTGGTTTTAGAGTTAGTTCCAGGACAATCATGGCTACACAGAGAAACCCTATCCTGAAGACCTAAAATACATACATACATACATACATACATACATACATACATACATACATACATTCAAACATACATACATACATACATACAAAAATACATACTGTTCTATAGTGACATGTTCTATAGCTTAAATTAAAGAATTTAAGCAGGGTTTACTTACCTAAGTAGCACTCTTTTCTAGTTTTTTTGTTTGTTTGTTTGTTTGTTTGTTTGTTTTGGTTTTTTGGTTTTTTTCAAGACAGGGTTTCTCTGTATAGCCCTGGCTGTCCTAGAACTCACTCTGTAGACAAGGCTGGCCTTGAACTCAGAAATCCACCTGCCTTTGCCTCCCAGAGCTCTGGGATTACAGGCATGCCCCACCATGCCTGGCTTCTTTTCTAGTTTTAAAATAATGATTAAAGAAGAAGAGGCCTTGGATTTGAGAGAGAACAGAGAAAACAGAAGTAATTGGATGAGAAGAGGGTAGGATGAAATGATACAGTACRGATGAATAAAAATTCTAAAAAGTTATTTAAATTTTCATTTAAAATATTCATACTTGGGGAACTATTTCATGCTAACTAAATTCATAAAATATTTGTGAACTAGAATGCCAGTGTCCTAAAACATACTGAGAAATATGCCACCCATAGTCTGGAATATAAGGCTGACTAGAGCATATATGACATTTCCTCAGCAAGACCATGTAAGCTATTATAGGTTCCAGGAATGCTACAACCACTTCGTTTTGTGCAGCAGAATTCATTCACTCATAGCTTACCTCTCACTAGTTGTATATTTGTTGACATGAGTTTTTGAACATGATTTCATCCATCTGCTTTCAATTCATTCTCCTTATGATTTCAAAAGTATCATACCTTCAAATGCACTTGTACATCCAATTACCAAATCCCACCCTTTTCTTATTCCTGTGCTTTCATTCATTAAAATATGACTGTTCAGAACCACTAAAGCACCGTCAATCTTTCATTTTTCTTCATTCAAATTTCCAAATAACTAGATGGTAGAGATGAAATTATTAAATGTTAATTGTGTTTATTGCATATAAATACATATATATAATAAATGTGACATCACTTTAAAATATCACATCATGCATATATGATCCCACTCCAGCTTCATGTGAGCATCCCTGCCATCAGATTTCCTAAGTCCTTATCTAGGATTCCCCACACTATAACCCTGCCACTAACATCCACCTCTACTCTTAGTGACAGCCGGATAGCATCCATGGACCTCACCCAGTGCATCATAAAAATAACTTCATATGTACTTAACTTGCTTTTATGGATAGGGTTTAGAAAACTCTAAACAGACTTAATTATAATACACTAGCCACCAAATATTATAGGCAACTGAGAATAGATATCAGCGTCTGTAATATGGATATAAGGACTGGCTTACCAATGATTCTTCCAGAGGAAAAGATACACATTATGGAAAGAACAAGGATCATCCAAAACAATGTTTCCACAAATCATTTTTGTTTCAAATTTTTCTGATATAGAAACCTAAAAATGTGAAATTTTTTCTTGATCCAAATCACTCAGTGGCTTCCTATGTCACTCGGAGCGAGACAATTCACATGTACTCGTCATGACCCTTCAAGTCTCCTGCAATTTGGACCCCCTAGCACCTTAAAATTACTGACCATGGAGCCAGGCGTTGGTGGCGCACGCCTTTAATCCCAGCACTTGGGAAGCAGAGGCAGGCGGATTTCTGAGTTCGAGGCCAGCCTGGTCTACAGAGTGAGTTCCAGGACAGCCAGGGCTACACAGAGAAACCCTGTCTCGAAAAAACCAAAAAAAAAAAAAAAATTACTGACCATGGCCTTTCTTTTCTGTTCAATCCACTGTATCCACTCTAACGTCACACTGCTTCTTAAAGACATCAGGTACTGTCTCAGTCAGGGTTTCTATTCCTGCACAAACATCATGACCAAGAAGCAAGTTGGGGAGGAAAGGGTTTATTCAGCTTACACTTCCACTTTGCTGTTTATCACCAAAGGACGTCAAGACTGGATCTCGAGCAGGTCAGGAAGCAGGAGCTGATGCAGAGGCCATGGAGGGATGTTACTTTTTGGCTTGCTTCCCCTGGCTTGCTCAGCCTGCTTTCTTATAGAAGCCAAGACTACCAGCCCAGGGAGGGTACCACCCACAAGGGGCTCTCCTGCCTTTATCTCTAGTTGAGAAAATGCCCCACAAGTAGATCTCAGGGAGGCATTTCCCCAACTGAAGCTCCTTTCTCTGTGATAACTCCAGCTTGTGTCAAGTTGACACACAAAACCAGGCAGCACAGATACTGTCTTGATTTTCCACTGACTGTTTCCATTCAAATATGATATCCAACAAGGCCATCCTTTGCTGCATATGCAGCTGGAGCCATGGGTCCCTCCCTGTGTACTTTTTGGTTAATAGTTTAGTCCCTGGGAGCTCTGGGGGTTACTGGTTGGTTCATATTGTTGTTCCTCCTATGAGACTGCAAACCCCTTCAGCTCCTTCAGCTCCTTCAGTCCTTTCTCTAGCTCCTCCACTGGGGACCTTAAGCCCATGTTTAAGGGTAGAAGAATGAAGTCAGGATGAAGACTAGCTGTGGGTCCTTCTTCCCTCCTCCGGAGTTACCACCTGCGTTCAGCCAGAAACCAGTCTTTCCTAGGATCCCCAAACGGTGCCTAGGGACTATTTCCTGTGCCTTCTCATGAATTCTTTCCTCTTTTTTCTTTTTGTTTGTTTCTTCCTATTCCAATGTATTGGCTTTTGTTTTATCATATTATATTTTATTTGGTTATGTTATGTTATTTTTTAGAAGTCAAGAAAACTTTTAGAAGTTTTCTAATGAGAAACAGAAAAGGGGTAGATCTAGACCGTCAGGAAATAAGAACAGAGGAAGGAGAAACCGTAATCAGAAGAGATTCCATGAGAAAAAAATTTTTTAATTAAAAAAATAGAAGAAAATATCCCCATAGACAATTTTCATTCAGTTAGCACAACACAATAAATCATGGCAGACAACTAAAAGTCAGAGGCTTCTAAACTCACTTATATAAGATAACATTGCTTTGACAGAAAAACAAAAGACTAAAAAGGTAAAAACACACAGAAAAACATGAAAATATGTGTTTTTCTTTCTTTTATTATATTAACGGAATATTTTAACAAGACTATATTTTAAATTTTATTATTTTATTCACATGTCCATTTATTCTTCATAAACATAATTCCTTAGGGTCCCTGTTCTGATTAATGTTTTTAGCTTGAAAGACGCTATAGTCATCCGGAAGTAGAAACCTCGATTGAGAAAATGATTCATCAGACCGGCCTGTAGATAGGCCGATAGGGCATTTTTTGATTGACATTGACGTGGGTGGGTGGGCACAGCTAACGGTGAGTGCGCCACCCTTGATCAGGTGGTCTTGGGTTATATTAAAAAGCCTTCAAAGGAAGTCAGCAACCAGTGAGCCACATTCAACTTGGCATTGAATTCAAATTGTCCCTCCAAGTCCTGGCTCTGACCTCCCTTCAGACTGTCCTGTAAATTATAAGATGAAATAAGCCCTTTCTTACCACCACCACCCCAAAAAGTACAAATCTTGTTATACCATTTGAGATACTGTTGATATAATATTATTCTTTAATCGAAAGCCAACATGTTTTTAGTCCTTGTTCTTTCTTTTTTTTTTTTTTTCTCTGTTTAGCCCTGGCTGTCCTGGAACTCACTCTGTAGACCAGGCTGGCCTCAAACTCAGAAATCTGCTTGCCTCAGCCTCCCAAGTGCTGGGATTAAAGGTGTGTGCCACCACCGCCCAGCTTGCCAACATGTTTTAAAAGGACAATAAAAATCTCCCTTTCAAAATAAAAAAGAATATGTTTCCACCCGTCCCTGAAAAATATAGTCTTATCATGAAAATACTACATTAATACAATTTTAATGGAATCATCGTGGACAAAATTGTCATTGATCATGTTTATAAAACCTATAAAACTAGACTTTGTATAAATTTGTATATAAACAGTTCTATATATATATACAAGTGCTGAGTCTCCTAGTTAATATCACATATATACTAGCAAAGTCCTCTACCACTAAGCCACATCCCCAGTTCCTGAATTTATATATTTTCCATCCTTGTTTCAAATGTTTTGTATGTACCTGCTTGTTTAAACAGAGCAACTTGTGACAATGTTGACAAAATAAGGAAATAAATAATTTTCCAACAGACAGAATGAGCAAAATTTAGCTATATATTTAAACGTTGATGCTTAAGCATAAATTTTGTACATTTTAATGCTGTTTTATAGGTAATTTAAATTCACCAAGAAAAATGCTAGAAATAAAGTGTTTAATAATTTGATTGAGGATATTTGTTCTGAGAAATTTTTGCTGCTTACCATGCTGTTCTCGATTTTCTACTAGATACATTTTTTAAAAATTCTCACCTCTAGATGTTCATGTGTTATGTCTTCAGTTAATGACATGATCGTATATATACATATATATGTATATGTATACATATATATATACACACACATTATTAAATTATATATCATAGATCATCAAAAGACTAAGATTATTCTTGGAATCGTGAAGCAGCTTATACTAGGTTTACCACAAAGTTAGTAATTGTCGGGGGCTTTTTGCATTACTGTTGGTACAGTGACGTGGTTCAAAATATCATCTAGCTTAAGAGTAATTTTCGAACTGGTTAGGCCTGTTGGCTTGTGACCAGGCAAGGATGACTTTCTAACATTATTTACTCTCTTTGGCCTTACATGGCTTCACTCAGCCTCGTATGCCAGCCTCTAGATTACTCTGAGAGAGTCTCTTGGGACAGATCCTAGAAATGTGGCATAGGGGAGAATGTTAGCTATGCAGGGCATTCACAAATGTATGCAGTGCCACTCAGTAACATCTACAAAGGGTCCATTTTACAAATTGTCAAAGAAGCCATTGTGGCAGAATGATGCCAGAGAAAAGCTGTCAGTTCTATTATTAAATTGACATTCCACACATGCTGCTTTCAGTTGGAGACCCTTAATGAACTCCGTCTCTCCCCTTTAGTCCTCTGCGTCATCCACTCTCTTCCTTCTTATCTGCTCTTCAAATACCCATCAGTTGATGATGTGCATAACTACTGGTAACGTCGGTTCTATAAGAGGCTATCCTGTCGGTACACTGACAGCTATTTAAAGAACCTTGCAGAGTGTCTTCGTGACATTTTTGTGGCTCAAGTGATCAACGGTGATTGTAACAGAAACTATGACATCTCCCAGGGTCCTATCAATCAAACATTTGGAGGTTAAAAACAGAAACAACAACAATAAAAATGTGTGTTTTAAGCAAAACAATAAACAGCTCTGCAATCTCCTCTGTGAAAAGGAAAGGGTGACAATGCCTTGTCTGACCCTGCAGAGCACAACTTCTAGCCTGGGATGCTTCGACAATGAAGAGTAAAAGGCTCATGCTTTATTCTGAAGTTAAGGATGAGATACAAGGGGCTAGTTGTTAATTCTCCTGGGATCTCCATTGTGCTCCTAGCCACTGGAGTTACTTGTGCTAAATAGCCCTTCAGTGAAGGGAGTGGCCTGCTACCCCTGTTCATTTGAATAATGCTATTCTTATTGGTATATATTCTCAAGCTTGAGCATAACAGGTAGACAGTCTTTTCAYACTGCCTGCCGGGAGGTCTCTATGAAGATGACAGGCATGCATCTTGTTCTCAGCATTGTCCCGTTGCGGACAACCTGTGACTGACAGCTGTTGGGGAGGAGGGAAAGGAGGTCTTTACAGCTGTTTACTGCCTCCCATACTGGCTATTGTCATTCATGGAAGAGGTAAAATCCCTAGCCTTCCAAAGCAGAAGCCAAAGGAAGGCAGTGAGTTACAGGACTAGAGGTGATCATTATGAGAGAAATAAAATGTGGGTCAGACGTATTGCCCAGTGGAATGATGGGATTGTCTTGCAGTGAGAATACAACATTCTTAACATTCTCAGCCAAACATTTCATTCAGTGCTGCTATTAGGATGAAACAGACATCTTAAGTACTATATATTCTCAACATGAAATCAATTTTAAAATGTTCAAATCGTGTCTAGACCGATTTGCTTTAACTCATTTATGTCTTATTATAGGCTGCATTACTATGTATTTCTTTTTGCAATAGTTTTTCTGAGTAGAATTAAGTTTTCCATAGCAATATACTGAAAGATTTACTGTTATCTTTTGTTATGTTTACAGTTTGAAAATTTTATAATCTTGCTGGATAATAATTATAACCTTCTAGGGACGTCTCATTTCAAGTCAGAAAGAGTTATAGAATTTGATGCATATATAAAACACTGGCAAAGAAAAGACATGACAGACTTACTTGAATGAAGACATCAAACTGATAGAATTTCTTTGCCCACTTTGTTATCTAAAACCTTCAGAAAATCGTTTTACTAGAGTATACAATTTACTCAATTTGCAGTACTATTAAAGAGACTATTACTTACTTGCTTTAGGATGATGAGATTTTTAAGTCCTTTGATCGAAAGCCAATTTTTATAGAAAATATTACAATACGAATATACTTCCTACTTCAAAATGGATTATGAATAGCCTGAAGAAAAAATAGGTACCTTTGAATGTAGCTTTATGTTCAAAGTGAATATAAAATCTTGAAATATATGTTATCCAAAAATGTTTAGGAGCCTTAAATTTAGTATGCCTAAGATTTTTTAATGGAGTAACTACATATATGTATATATCCATTTCATAAACATTGATAGTTTTTATGCACACATGTGTAATCAATTCCTTTCATGTCATTCAACAAGAAAATAATAGAAATAAATGCATATTCTCACTCTAAGAACTTAAATATTAGATATATTAAACAAGTTTGCTTTTTCCCTTCAACTTTTAAAAGCATTTTAGTTCGGATAGAACTAATACATGGCTATGAAGAAACAAAATATACACTCGGCATAAGAAAATCAAAGTAGAACCCGCTGCCGAAAGCTTCCCCCTGCTGACTAGCTTCAATATTTTCATAAGATCCTGCACAGTCCTCTAGGTCACCAAAGACACCCATGGTCCTACCTAGACATGAACCTTAGTATGAGCCAGGATCATCCCATTTTGTAAAACTCTTCCATTTTGGTTGAGCTGTGACAATTCTTAAAACTACAGTGTTTTTGGCTTCTAGACATAAACTAACTTAATTCTAGAGATTCTTTTCTCTATGCCGCTGCCATGTGCACCCCAAGTAATTGTTAGCAGGAAAACTGCTTATGGATCACTTACTATTCTTTAAATGACTATTAACAAGTTACTCTCGGCATGGACAAAAAAGAAAAAAGCAAATTTATTAACTTCACCTATAAGCATCCTAGTACATAAGAGGATGGGAGCTATGTTACAGACATCCTCTAAAGATTTTCTCCTCCAAAATAAAGTTCTGAGCTATCACGAGTCATTCATCTGCTTGCCTGCATTTCCTTGTGATTGACCTTTCACCTATGACCTGTAAAACCAACCTGCAAAGCAAGATGTGCTACCACAGGCACAATCACGATCAATGCTATAAATCACTATTAGTGCTATAGGGATAACCAGTCAAGGTCTTCCGGCTGCCAGGGTCCCTCTACAAGACAAAATTCAAACCTGCGACTATAAACACAGTCAAAACAATATGACTGCAAAAGTATTAGATACTAGGAGAGAATTCCCTGTTGTCAGTCAATTTGTAATGGTGCTAAGCTGTTCCCTAAAGATTTATACTCATGGGAGGAAACACAGAGACAGAATGTAGAGCAGAGACTGAAAGAAAGGCCATCCAGAGACTGCCCCACTTGGGGATCCATCCCCTATACAGTCACCAAATCCAGACACTATTGAGGATGTCAACAAGTACTTGCTGACAAGAACCTGATATAGTTGTCACCTGGGAGGCTCTGCCAGAGCCTGAAAATACAGAGGCACATGCTCRAAGTCAACCATTGGACTGAGCACAGGGTCCCCAATGGARGAGTWAGAGAAAGGACTGAAGGAGCTGAAGGAGTTTGCAACCCCAGAGGAAGAACAACATCAACCAACGAAACCCACCCCCTAGAGCTCCCAGGGGCTAAACCACCAACCAAGGAGTACACATGGAGGACTCCATGGCTCCCGCTGCATATGTACCAGAAGATGACCTTGGGAGGACATCAGTGGAAGAAGAGGCCTTTGGTCCTGGGAAGACTTGATGCATCAATGTAGGGGAATGCCAGGGRGCGGAGGCAGAAGTGGGTGGGTGGGGGAGCACCCTCATAGAAGCAGGAGGAGGGGATGAGATAGTGAGTTTCCAGGGTGGAAACTGAGAAAGGGGATAACGTTTGAAATATGAATAAAGAAAATATCCAATAAAAAAACGTATTTATGCTACTCCTAGACTAATAAGAAAGTCCTCCTTTTGCTTTAAATGGCATTGAATACAGAGATGCTTCAAGATGCTTAAGGTTAACTATTGGGTGAATATCCAGCCATAAACATGCTATTTATGTCATATTCTCTGAGGTTCAGAGAACATTATGGAAGAGGGAATAGAAAGAATGCAAAAAACAGAAGACAGAGAAGAGCCATGAAACGCCATGCTGTTCTGTGTGAGACACAACTAACTGAGTTATGACTGTCAATAGCTGTGGCTATATATAACACCTCTACAAAACAGCCTAGGCTGATAGATGATAGTTGTTAAGGGATTAGAGAGGGGCCCATGGAATATTTTGCATTCAGGTAAACTATTGGCTCTTGATGGATTCTGGGGGAAAAATTAAAAGAAAATAAAAAATGGTGATGATGAAATAAAAAATACAATTAACATAAGGAATTCAAGATAGAACTGAACTGAAAGCTTGTTACATAAATGAATGAATGAATTAATTAATTAACTAATAAAGATATTGAATGATTGAAGGGGAATTGTAGAAAAAAGGGGAAAGCTAATAGGGGTAGGAGGAAAACTAGCTGGAGAATTACTTTAACCAGAATATGTAATATATATATAATAAATATATATATAAGTTATATATTCTATAAATTAAATATATTATATATAATATATTATATTTTTATATAACGTATAAATATTATTAAAAAACAAATTCACTAAAAGTTTATTTTAAAAAATAGAATAAATTTAAGAATGTTGTTAGGGTGTTATTTTGTTGATGTTTTGGTGTTTACTCTAAATATAAATGTCTAAAGAAAAGGGGGAAACAAGGCCTGCAGGAATGGCTCTGTAGTTAGGGGTGCTTGTTCTTCCAGTGACCTCGGGTTCGATTACCTGCACTCACATGATAGCTTACCACTATCCAGTTCCAGGAGATATGGCACTCTTTTCTGACTTCTACAGACATATATGCATGAGGTAAACATGCATACATGCAGGCAAAAACACTCATTTACATAAAATAAAGTTAAATAAATAAAACCAAACAAATTCTTTCAAAAAGAAAACAAGAATAATTTCCAATACAGAATCAACTGCCCCAGCTGGGCAGTGGTGGTGCACGCCTTTAATCCCAGCACTTGGGAGGCAGAGGAAGGCGGATTTCTGAGATCAAGGCCAGCCTGGTCTACAGAGTGAGTTCCAGGACAGCCAGGGCTACACAGAGAAACCCTGTCTGGAAACAACAACAACAACAACAACAACAACAACAAAAGAATTGGTTACATTTCTTTAAAAGAATCAACTGCCCAGTTTTGTGTCCATATTGCAATAATCACAATGAATTTATAACTGGATTAGGAATCCTACATTGTTCATTTCACAAAACACATATTAAAGTAAGTACAAAATTTAGTCAAATGCAATTATAAAGTTGTATGGCAGAGAGTCCTGTAAATGATTTTAGCATGCATACATAATATAATTTTCAAAATTTGCATGTAAAATTTATACAATATTTTATTCAATCACTTGTTTATTCAGCAGAGAAACAGTGATCTAATACTCTTGTATTACTGGGATAAAGCAACAAGCAGAAAAGCATCCTAGCCTCACATTGAGTTAATAGTACAGAACAAGGAATGATAACAAATTGATGAATTCTAGGATTATCAAATAATAATGAAGCAAATAAAGCTTAAGTAAAGGCAGTGACTTTGGGCAATGTGGTTCATCAAACCCATTTAGGAGGTAAAACTGAAAAATTACAAAATTGGGTCAAGTAAATATTAGGGAAAATGCACTTCTAGGAGAGGGGTGAGCTGGGTAAGCTCCTGAGGACACGCTCTATTGAATATCCTTCAGGAAGAGAGGGACTATAACTGAAAAAACAAGAAGATAAGCAACAACAAAAGTTAAGTCAGTGCCATATCCCTGCTAGCCATATCTTAAAATTAAGAACAGCTAATTACTAGCCACTTTATCCTAACCAACAACAGAAAAGAAAGAGTCTCAAGTTAGTGTTAGGGGTTGTTGTCATTATAAAAGGTTTTAATACCCATTTCCATCCTTCGTTTTCTTGACCTGAACTCTCTACCTTATACTGGACATGGCTAGTGAACACATATGAGGCATTTATGAAAGCATAATTGAATCTGGTTAATCTTTACCTGAAGAATATCAAGACATTTCAAAATATAACATAAATATACTTGTCAGTTTGTGTTTTCAACATGGAATATGTTGACACTTCAGAAACAGGACTACATTAATCTTAAAAAAATATTTGAGGGGATTCTGTGACTCTTATCTGTGAAGTTCATTGATGTTGTATTTCTACTTATTTTGTCATTTATTGATGATCATTTTAAAAACAATGAAGTATGGTAATACGTTCAATAAGCTTAAAATTTCTGGCAATGAAGAATAGCATAATTACTCCATACTTTGTAATATATTGCTTCCTCCTTTTCAATGTAGGGCGTTTTTCTTTAACACAATCACATAATGATATAACTCAAGAGACTGCCAAAAGAATGAACCCATTAACTTACTAGGACTGAGGACATAGAAACTATAATAGTCTTTTCTTGTTGCTATAGCAATGTGCTTTAGACTTTTATATATAAAGAACAAAAAAAATTGTAGTTCAAGGAGTACAAATGGGACTACTGCCTGGTGAGTTGTCTTTCCTTCATGGAGAGAGCCATCTTTGTGGCCTTATGTAGTGATTCCAGTGTGTCTTCCTGTTGTGACAATTCTGAGAAGGCTTTATAGGGTAATTGAGCATATTCCCAAGTATAGAGCCCTCATGACATAATAAATTCTCAAAGTGATTGTGAAAGTTTTATTCTTGAATGGGGAATTAAATCTCAACATGAARCTTGGCAGGACACAATCTTTTGAACCATCCCAAGAGTTGAGATTCGAGGAGAATTGAAAGAATGCCTTAGGAATAAGAGAGAGGAATCAGAAAGCCTGTTAGATACCCTCTCCTCAAATGTGAAGACAGCAGGAGATCAGCACTAATAAATCAGAGGAAGAGAAGAGGAGAAAGGGAATAAAGGAATCAAAGACATGTTAGAGACCAAGACACGGGGGGCTTTTCAGTTACATTAAGAAGTCTATTCTGAAAAGGAGATAGTCATACAGAAGAGCTTGAGAAATACTGATATGATTTTCTTAGGTTTCAGAAAGTAATAATTTCTAATTTGAGGATAAGTGAGTCATAGCTGGATGAAGGCAAGACAATCCAGGAAGAGGTAATAGCAAGAACACAGAAGATAATTGTAATTTTAAATATGCTTCATGAAACAAAGAGCAGGAGGGACACTGAAGTTTGGAAGCTGAGCACACTGGKGCATGTCTTTAGTCCCTACACTTGAGAGCAAAAGTTCAGGTATTTCGAGTTCAAGGACAGCCTGTGCTACAGAAGAAGATACTATTTGGCTATGTGAAAAATAAAGTTCAACGAATAAAATTAAATTCCAAAGATAATGTAGAACTAAGCACAGGAGACAAAAAATGCCCAGAAAATAGAGAAACAGAATTTTATCACTAGGAMTATTCTTGGGAATATGAACTATAATGGTTCATCAGAACTATTAGCTTAGTAAGGTCTACTTGTCTACTTGGAATGAATCAAGACATAATGTCAGGAGGAGATTGGAAAGAAGTATCATACAGGAAACTTGAGATGTTCCAGAGAGGATCAGAGGCAAAGAAGTGTAGAAAATGAARAGAGTAAAGGAAATATGTGTAGGTATATTGTGTGCTTATATGTGTGTATATGTTCACAAATGCATGTGCACAGGCCTTGTTACACATGTAGAGGACAAAAAATACAATTTATAGAAGTCAGTTCTCTCAATTGTTTTGGTTCCAAACTCAGGTCATCAGTCTTGGCAGCAAGCACCCCAACTTACTGAGCCACCTCACAGGCCTCACGAAATTCTGATGCTTATGATCTTTACATATTTGTAAAAAAAAAAGGGGGGGGAGCGATCAATAAGGATAGAAAATGTGATGAGTCCACCCAGCTGGGAAATTTTGAAGTCATGTTTCTTAGTAGAAATGGAGAGTTACAAGCAAGTAGAAAAGAAGACTAGTCACTTTTAAGGTTATTASAGATGGCTTATTCCTAGTTACAGAATAGAAGACAGATGATGTGTTTGCTATGCTCACTGGAAGAAAAAATGAAGAGAGCAGATAAGRATGAATGTACAGGAGACTGCATATAAAACAAGAACGAATGTACAAAAGAACTTGTCAAGGGAGGGTCATCARCATTTCAGTGTGCTTCTTTCTAGTCATTCATTTGCAGAGATAGAAAGATGGTATTCATTGGTATTGGAGATTTTATAGGACATTCATTGAAATGTGAAATACAAAACCATTAAGGTAGTTTTCACTGAGTGATGGTGGGTCATACCTTTACTTCCAGCACTTGAAGGGCAAGCAGATCTCTGAGATCAAAGCCATCCCGATTTACAGAGAGTTCCAGGACAGCAAGGACTACACAGAGAAACTCTGTCTTGAACACTTCTGCACCACCACCACTAAAAGTGTAGTTTTAAAAAACATGACCATGTTGAAGATAATAGAAAGTGTGATCAAACGATTCCATGTTTCAATGAAATTGATAAATGGTATTTGATCGAATGTTAACTGTTGGTTTGGTGGAAGATAAGAGTCAAAGAAGAATATGCTTGAAATTAAATTATTAGTGATCAGTTATAGTAACTCCTGTAAATCCATGGGAGTAATATTTAAAATACATAAATATTCCCAGCCTACCTCCCACCTCAAAATTCATTGTTGGGTTATTTCTGTTTTATTTTGTTTGTTGTTTTTAAAATCATTCTCACATAGGCTGGGCTGGTCTCACATTGCAATTGAAAATTCAGTTTGAAAAAAAACTGCAGGAATTTACCTACATGACCCACCACATGCACTGCAGCTTTCATTGGACTGGTCTCTGTTTGGAATTAGAACCTCAGGATTTTACAACACTGCTCACCATTGGTAATGATTTATGTGTTCTCTAACCTCTAAAGGGCACAACCATGAAAATTTGTCTTTTGCAATCAGGTACTAAAAGTTCCAAGTACATAGACCATGTAGTTAATAAAGATATCTCGAATGGATGACTATTTACTTGTTTTGCTCTGTTTAGTCTTTTGGTTTTTGAGACATGCAGATATTTCGTAATCTAACTGTGTTACTTTCTACAGGATGAGTGTGAGACGTTGTATCAGATTTTATCTTCTCTTCCCCTAGCATGCCCAATGCTCTGAGCATCCATTTTTCTTTTTGTTAAAGTCTAATATATCTTTGAATAATTAGTATTTAAACCATTAAAGTCCTTCTCTTGGCAAATAACCAAGATAATAATAAAACCACAAAAATGTCTTTTCTCCAGCGCTTTAATAAAATACAATTAAAATTTAATAAAAGCTCTGAATTCCCATTTATGAAATTTTGCACATCCTGAGGGAGGTAGCAGCAGTGTTACAACTAGACCAATTAAATAGACAGTTGTGGTTAAACTCTTTAATCCGCATAAAGGTGAGCATAATTCTTTGCTTAACATTCCAGAATTGCTCAAAGCATTTTGAACAGAATGTCCATTTTTATTCAGTCCTGTCTTCGTTACAAAGAGTTCTTACTTGATTATGTTTGCTAATCTAATAATAATGCTGTTTCTATCATGCTTCCTATGCTGCCCATTTTTCTTCCAGATGATTAATAAGCTGAAATTCCATCATTTTAAGCTCTATCTCCCCTCACATCGTTTAACACCACTGTTGCCATAGAGAAGAAATAAAATATAAAAAGGGGGGCATATATTTTTTAATTGCAAGAAGACAA
>BDUI01009135.1:15010-28580 GCA_002335545.1 Apodemus speciosus | reverse complement strand
TTAAGGTGCTTCTCAGCCTGAATTTCTTCAGGTAAGAAGTCTTTCTTTAGCTCTGTGCCCCATTTTTTGATAGGGTTATTTGGTTTTCTGGGGTCTAACTTCTTGTGTTCTTTGTATACATTGGATATTAGCCCTCTGTATTTGTGACTTTAAAAGGCACCTCCAGCACCATAGGAGGAACAACAATATGAACCACCCAGTACCCCCAGATCTCCCACGGGCTAAACCATGAACCAGAGAGTAGACATGGAGGGACCCATGGTTCCAGATGCATATGCAGCAGAGGGACATCAAAGGGAGGAGAGGCCCTTGGACCTGAGAAGGCTAAATACCTCAGTATAGGAGAATGCCAGGACAGGAAAGTGGGAGTGGGTGGATTGGTGAGCAGAGGGAATGGGGATGGGTTAGGGGATTTTCGGGTGGCAGGGGGAAACCAGGAAAGGGACAACATTTGAATTGTAAATAAAAAATTTATCTAATAAAAAAAGGCTCCTCCCATCCCAGAGAGTTATTCTCTGCCACCTAGAGTACAACCTCAGGAAGGACATACATGGAATGGCRAAAAAGGAAAGCAATGCTCCCTTAGAGAGATCACTCAAATCAACCCTGACAACCAACAGGAGCAAGAACAGAGTCAGGTCTTTCCCAATCCCATCCTTGCCATATCCCCAAGTAATGAGCTGGGACAAATCCTACATCTTTCCATTTTGCTGGCTGCTCTTCATGGACTAATTCTAGGTAAAATGTGCCTTTCTTCAGTCCTAAATAACTAATCCTTTCATTGTTTAGGTCTGAGTATTTACTAATAATTCTTGCCACTAATTTCAACTGAGTATCTTTCTCCTATGTAAGATTTTTCTTGAAAATTAATCAAATGTAATGAATTCTTGGGTTAAGGTAGCTGTCTTAGTCAGGGTTTCTAGTCCTGCACAAAGATCATGACCAAGAAGCAAGCTGGGGAGAAAAGGGTTTATTCAGCTTACACTTCAACATTGCTGTTCATCACCAAAGGAAGTCAAGACTGGAACTAAGCAGGTCAGGAAGCAGGAGCTGATGCAGAGGCCATGGAGGGATGATACTTACTGGCTTGCTTCCCCTGGCTTGCTCAGCTTGCTTTTTTATAAACCCTAAGACTACCAGCCTAGAGATGGTACCACCCACAAGGGACTCTGCCCATCTTGATCATTAATTGAGAAAATGTCTTACAGCTGGATTTCATGGAGGCATTTCCTCAAGGGAGGCTCCTTTCTTTGTGATAACTCCAGCTTGTGTCAAGTTGACTCAAAACCACCCATTACAGTAGCAGTACATTTTTATCCACCAATCTTTAAAAATAAGTTATTAGAATAAAAGAGGGAATGATACGCTTCCTTGGGGAATTATAAAGAAAAAGTGTTTTCAGAATATTGTTTAAAATTAAAATGGCAACATAAAAATTTTTAACATTAAATTCTACTAATATTYCTTTAATTACATGAAATAATGTATATGACAATCTACCTGCTGTAGTCCAATAGACTGTGGTCTACCTCAAGTACATCTCAACCATTTCATCCATTTTAAAAAAGCATGATTACATTTCTTCCAAGAAGTTGTGACAAAGTCTTGAATGAGAAAATGGCATCACTGGCCCCAAGTCGCCTAGGATCACCACTCTCCACTTGATTAGAATTATGTCTTAATGTTCAGCTAGCATACCTAGTCTTCTCAGTCACTTATAATGCTCCTATTCTCTCATGCATCACATCATTCTGCTGATTCTCAGAAAATATTGCATAATAAAGAGCAATATCTACAAACCACATAGCCCATGTTCTTTCACAATGCGTAGGGGAAAACCTAGATGGTGAGAAGGAGAAACACAGTGAACTGGCAAAGATAATTTTGTATGTCAGGATAAATACATAATGGCTTAAAAATATTTTTATGAATTTTTAATGTTCTCAGGAAGAATAGAACTCATGCACATACACAAAATCATGTTACAAAAATATTCTCATTTACTGATCTCAAAATTATTTTTTACAAGAACTATTCTGGTAACTGGCAATACAGACAAGGAGGTTATATTTCGACTAATGGGAAACTACATGGGATTAAAGATAGCTGCAGTATACCCGTAAGCATAAGATAAATAAATAGAGTGGTTCTATCTGTTAGAATCTAGATGAGTTTAGGCACAGCACCTACCTGTTTCTCAGGTAACTTAAGTCAAAAATAACGTTAATTACTTCTCTTCACAGGCATTCAGGGAAATTAAATGTTAATACTTGTAAATAATAATTGGCTGTTTAGTGAATGCTGTTTGTATTTTTTTAATTAAAGGTAAACAAAATTATTGTTCTGCATTAAGCAAGGGTCTTTTTACCCACTGGAAATTGCTTTTAAAGAAGTCAGAATGACATTTTAGCTAAATTAAGCTCTGCAAATTCGCTTTTATAACTTTCTTGTTTGAGTCAAACAAGACTCAAGTTGTTTGAAACTGCTTGGACACTTTAATTTCTCTAATCTCAAGGTGTACTTTGTGAACTAATTCTCTCTAGAAGAAAATAATGTTGTATCTAACTTTAAAACACATGAGTGTGCACACAATGTGCAGATTATTTAATTTGTTTGGAAAGGAAATAGCAATTTGGGGGATGAGAAATTTGGTGAAGTAAATGCAGACAGGTGGCATTGCATGCATACAGTACCTTGTTAGTCAGTTTTCATCTCAAGAATATCATTATGCCATAAGTCCATACACTGAATGTAGACGAGAAGTGGAGACTACCTTTTGCATTGTAGTATCATCTCCATTTTTACTAATCACCATCTATCTATCAAGCCATCCAAAAATATGAGTTCAATAAATTTGCTTTAGACTTACTTGAAGGACTTTGAGACGGGTATGTAATAATAAATGTTTTGCTTAAGGCAAATGCTATAGGTAAATTACATCTATTATTAGGCTGTATTAAAAGCCAAAAAAGAACATACCAACCTCCTTGGGCTTGGATGGGCAAGCACAAGCTGTGCTTTACGTGAGTTCATTATGTGAGTTGCATTGAGTCACTGAGTGATCAGCGTAGACATAGATGTTCGTTCCTAACTGCTGAGAGGCTCCCTAGTTCTTGTACACCATCAAGAGGGTCACAATGACCCAGAGTGAAGCCCTTAGAGGGAGGAAGCTGAGCATTTCCACACAAGTGTATCTTCACTCGCTTAGATTAGAGACTTGAGGAATGACTCTGTCCTCACTCATTAGACTCTGTAGAGAGGTTTCACACAGAAATGACAAAAATTATCACAAAGCAAGATTTTAGACTTGAAGAACGTGAGTATTTTTCTAATATTTGATGGGAAATAAAGGGCCCATGCCTATTAAATGTGAAGTGTTACTGATAAGTGCCACGTGTCTAGGACTTGCAAAGCCAGTTTCACTAAGAACAAATGGAGATCATTCTTCTCTCTCACTGCTGAGGGAAAGTTTACTCACACATTCCACATTGATTTGTAGTGGCATTTCATATTTAATATAAATAGTAAAATTAAAACAACATCAATCCATATAAATATTTACTTATAGACCTTTTCTCTTATTTTGTGGCATACATTCATTAAAGGCATTCTTTGTTCCCCTTTGAAGAATCTCCCAAAGGTACATGTGTTAAGAATTTGGTTCTCAGGTTGGCTCTGTTGGAAAAAAACGGTAGTAGCTCTGAGAGGCGAAACTGTGTGACAGGTATTTGCATCCACAGGCTGTGCCTGCAAGGGATTGTAGGACAGAATTTTGACTTTTGCTTTGCTTTCTGACACCATGTAAGTGGTTCTAATTCACCAAATAGTTTCAACTACTGCCTTCTGCACTGACAAGTGACCCAATGTGATTGTTAGGGCCTTTGGATACTAGACGTGTCATCCAAAATGGTGAGCTAAGCAGCCATTTCTATGTCAATTACCTCAAATATTTTTTATACTAAAAGAAAACTGACTAATAAATTTGTGTTCATTTATGCTTCATTAGTTGTAAAGATATCTTTATGTCCCAAAATTACAGCCTATTTACTGACAAATTTTACAGATCGTTAATAGTTTCATAATTTGCATTGAAATCTACTGTTTATTGTGATATAAGTTGTCGCGTCCGCCTCGACCAGCAAGAAAGACACAACACAGGGAAGATCTTCTTCATGCAGTTTATTCTCAGGATCCTTGAAAAGCTTCTCTGACTCTGGGGAAATCCCCACACAGGCTTAAGTACCCTAGTGCTGACCAATCCCAGCAGGCCATGTGGCCTCTGCTGATAGGCTGCTCCAATGCAGAGACAGGAAGGCTGTGCAGGAACAGCCAAATAAGGAGTTGTTTACAACTGAGGGCACTGGCAGTTGGGAAGGCAGAAGGCAGAGACCTGCCGTCTTAAAGGCACAGCACTTCGCAGCCCCCTACAATAAGTTGTGAATAAAATGACCATATTGACATCATTTACTGAGTTATCTAATTTATCTTCGCTAATTTACATGACTAATAACATATACATTTCTGGTGCACCTCATTGATATATTCTATGCTACTTCTAAAGAATTAAAAGGGCTGTTCCCAGGAAGGTTCCCAGCACCTTACCAATACAAATGCTCTCAGCCAGCCATCAAACCGAGCTTGGAGACCCCAGTGGGGGAGATCTTAGAAGGACTGGGGGAGCAGAGTGGATTAAAACCTCAAAGGAACAATGTTGGTGGGCTGGACCACCCAGTGCTCCCAGGGATTAAACTACCAACCAAGGGGTGTATAGGAAGGGATCCATGGCTACAGGTATATACGTAGCAGTAGATGGCCTTGTCTGGAATCAATGGAAGAGGAAGCCTGTGGTCCCATGGAGGTTTAATGCCCCAGTGTAGGGAGATGCTAAAGCAGCAGGGCAGGAGTGGGTAGGTAGGTTGGGGAGATACTTATAGAGTCAAGTGGAGGGTGAGGAGGTTGTAGAGGGCTAACCTGGAAGGGGGATAGCATTTGAGATGCAAACAAATGGAATGATTAAGGAAAAATTTTAAAGAAATTTTCAATATATTTATATTTARGGGATAAAAAGCTTGTCCAAGCAGTCGAGGGACCTAAAGTATATATAATAGACCTCAGGTTCTGGGCCAGAGATATAGTAGAACAGTCTCTACTAGTAGTAAGATATGCTAGCCAAGAGTAAACAGGGCAAAAGACCTAGAGGAGAACAGCCTGGAGTATATTGAGATATTTTACAGAAGTTAAGGCAGGAAAATATGGTTGCCAATACATTCTGGTGTTTATAGATGTTTTCTCTGGATGGGTTAAGACATTCATCACCAAACAGGAAACAGCTACCATGATAACTAAAGAAGATATTAGAGAAAATTTTCCCGAGGTTCAGAGTGCCCAAGGTAACTGGATCGGACAATGGTCCTGCTTTTGTCTATTAAGGTAAGTCAGGGATTGGCAGAGATATTGGGGACTAATTGGAAACACTATTGGACATACTGTCCCCAGAGCTCAGGACAGGTAGAGAAAATAAACAGAACACTACAAAAGACCTTAACTAAATTGACCTTGGTGACTGGCTCAAACTGGGTGGTGCCCCTTCCCTTAGCCCTGTTCTTTTTTTTTTTTTTTTCCAGCTTGTTTTTTTTATTGGATATATTTTTTATTTACATTTCATTTCCCTGGTCCRCCCCCCCCCCAATGTCCCATATGTCTTTTTCCCTYCCCTTGTTTCCCTATTCACCCCTTCCCACTTCCCTGTTCTGGTATTCCCCTACACTGCTGCATTGGGCCTTTCTAGAACCTGGGCCCACTCTTTCCTTCTTGTYGGACAGCATTTGGTAGGTGGGTTGTGTCTTTGGTGTTCCAAGATTCTAGGYTAATATCCACTTATCAGTGAGTGCATGCGTTGGGTATTCTTTWGAGACTGGGTTACTTCACTCAGTATGAAGCTCTCCAGCTCCATCCATTTCTCTAAGAATTTCATGAATTCATTGTTTCTAATGGCTGAATAGTACTCCGTTGTGTATATACCACATTTTTTGTATCCATTCTTCCATTGAATGTATTTGCATAGAACCAGTGTTATAAGTCCATAAAATTCAATTGCTGTATAATACTTATTAGTGATCATAACTCTGAAGGGGTGCTTGCTTTGGGTTTCTCTTGTATCACTAAGATGCTGAGACACAGGTATGAAGCAAACTGATGTGTGTGCTGTTCCAAATGGACAATCACAAAGGTAAGGACAATGCTCTTTTGATTTGCAAACATCCTTAGTGGAAAGACATGTTATAGACAACAGGCATCTATACATACGAAACTGAAACATGTTTACCTCATAGAATTATCCATAAACTGTCATAATGGGAAAGTCAAGTTTAATAGTTCATCCAAACTGGAAAAATCACAAAGCTGGTTCCTGGTGAAGAGTAAGAAAACTCCCATTGGGGAAGAAGACTGAGGAAGTGGAAAGAAGTTAGCTGTCTGCTGAATTCTCCAGTGTCCAGACAATGTCTGACTGCTGAATTCTCCAATGTCTCCAGACAGTGGAGACAATGATGATTAGGGAAAAGAAAAGAAACAGAGAAGTAAATGAGTTGAACGCAATGGTGTGGTTCCTAGTCAACCACAGTTTTTATTCAAATAATCATAAGTATGCCATTTATGTAAGTATAAATATGGAACTTCAATATAAAGGGATTAACCAAAGGGCATTTTAAACCTTCTAACCCCTTACTGGTAGTGAAGTGAATTCAAAAGAAAGAATTGTAATGAAAGGTAGATACAAATAAGTTTCCATTAAAAATCCCAGAGAATGTTTTTATCAGTTAATTGGTTAATACTAGTTTTCTATACAAAAGATTTTAGTTTTGTGACGTCCCACTTCTCAAGTGTTGGCCTTAATTCTTTGGCAAATGGGATCCTGTTCAGAAAGTCTTTTCCTACACGTGACATCCTGTAGGGTACTACCGCTGTTTCTGCACTTTCAGTGTTTCAGATTTTACACTTAGGTCTTGGATCCATTTGGGGTGACTGTGTGCACAGTGATAGCTACATGTCAAAAGAAATCATCCTTTCTCCAGTCAGGAAAGGCATTCTTTAGCTGGTTAAAGGTGAGGGGTAAAAAACAGTTGTATGGAATACCAAGGGGCAATCCAGCAATGAATTAATAAAAAAATGATTGTAAAATTAATTCAATTAAGTTTTTTTTTTTTTTTTAAAAATGTACATGTTTTAGAGATCAAAGTCTAAGATCAGGAAGATCAGATTCCTAAGAATTCCACAGTCAGAAGATACAGAACCCTTTCAAAACTAAAAGAGTACTTCGCACATGGTCTTATGCCATAAACGCTTCTGCTTATAATTTCCTTACTTATACTAGAGAGTAATGATCAGTTGTGATGTCGATGAAAGCCCAGAAAGGTTTGATTAAAATCATTTACTCACTTGAAATTGCTGAGGAAAGAACAAACACACTGGAATGTGCTACATTAACATGAAGCTACTCTTTTGGGGGGTAAAAGTATTTTGATTATTTCCTCGAATGATCAACAAGTCATCATCTTAAAACACCCATTAAAAGCCTTCACTGAATGAATCTTAAGTAACATGAACAACTGTAATGAAATAAACAACCATTTGGTACAACTGTTCTAAATAAGAATTGCATACAATTTTCTTAAACATATATTGTACTCACCATTTTGCTTCACTGTAAATTTCTTTTTATTTTTTTCTTTGTTAAGACATTGAGTTAGATTCATCCAATATGCCCCATAAATGCATGTTAAAGATAAATGAGAACCCACTGGGCAAATCTCATAAAATATATTTAGAGAAAAATTTCTGGTGGATAGGAAACCTTTCTGGTCAGCTTCACAATTGATTTTCAAAGGTCTTTTTTTTTTTTTCAACTCAAATTCAATTAATCTTATAAAATATGGATTGGTCATATGCCTCCAATTGGATGAAGATATAGAACTTATGATATGTATTTATAAAATAGTAAATGAGCTGTGTGTATCCCCTATTTATTCCTCGCCAAGTCTAATCAAGCAGAATTTATATTTCCAGACAAATTTTCAATAACTACTAAAGTGTTATATT
Source organism: Apodemus speciosus (assembly GCA_002335545.1). NCBI lineage: Eukaryota > Metazoa > Chordata > Mammalia > Rodentia > Muridae > Apodemus > Apodemus speciosus. Next base: position 20,483 of record BDUI01009135.1, on the reverse strand, counting down.
GCTACTAAATAGCCATGTTAGGAAAAAGAATCACTSTTTATTTCTACTTTAAGACGTATTTTTGTAATATATTTTTATTGCCCTTTAAATCATGTGTTAAAGCAAAATAGTGTAGATGTTATAACAAAACACCCCAAACAGAATAAATCATCACATTTTATTTTGTATTTGGACACTTCTAAATTGATTTACTGTTTCTACAGCTTTATGACTTATATTCAGCAAGATATACTGAAGTTACTGAAAAATCTAAGCATGATTTATTATAATTTGCGTTTTGAGATTTAACACATTCGAATGAGAAAAAGTTGTTCATAGGACTTCTTTTTGTGTAAAGACAAGCTATTTTTTATTTGATAGTTGCTTTATTTGCATTTTAAATGGTATCTCCTTTCCTCCTTACCCCTCCGCAAACCTCCTATTCCATCCACCCCTCCCCGTTTACAAACCACCCCTACCCCCACTTTCCTGACCTGGCATTCCCCTACACTGGGGCATCTAGCCTTCACAGGACCAATGGCTTCTTCCCTTATTGATGTCTGAAAAGGCCATCCTCTGCTACATCTATAACTGGAGGCATGGGTCCCTCCATATGTACTCTTTGGTTGGTAGTTTAGTCCCTGCGAGCTCTTGGGGTACTGGTTGGTATATATTACTGTTCCTCCTATGGGGCCGTAAACATCGTCAGCTCCTTTCAACTTTACTGATAGCAGTAGTTCACATAAATGGTGATGTTTCTTCCTATCTACTGAATTAGATTTTGTGGGATAGATAATTACAGAAGGAAATAGCTACCAAAAAGTACAGGGACTATGTGTACATCATATTCATGTGGAGAAATTTGCTTTCTAGTAAATCAATGTTGTTGAAAAACTGAAAAGCAAAGTCTTTTGGTGGTTTCACCAACAGTTTTGCCTGGGCTGGAGACTGCAGCATCCCCGGGACAATGAAAGACAGTTGTGTTTCTACATGCTTTCCACCGTTCCCTGCTGAAACTACACAGGCCCGACAAAGTCGCAAAGACAGTGATCTCATATCTATGGTCCCTATCTCAGGCATTAGTGCCATTAGGCGACTGAGAAGCATAACATGATCCACAGGTGTAGGAAGTATGTAATTCCGAACTTCCTCTGGAATAAGCTTGGACTGGCTGGAACTAATGTTTTTCTAAAGGTGTAAAATCACCATGAATTTCCTGTTACTGGGAACAACTATTTCTAATAACCTGAGCCAGTTCAAGCATGATCATTAATTGTTCACAGGACAGCTATCTTACAGTACACTACACTGACCTTCTAAGTAGAATGAAGAAAAGACCTCTGGTTATTTTTTTTCAAGTTTTATTGACATTTCATTTTTACTTGGTATTTGATACACCACAGAACTTGATATATTGTGATTAAAATTTTAATCAGTGAAATAAATGAATATCATTTTATTGTATGAAAGTTTTAATTTTGTTTTGAATTGTATTTCTTATTTTAAAACTTTCTAAGACCTTAACACAAATTTTTAATGCAAGTCTCTATAACCAAAGATTCAACTCACATACATTAGAATACTTGTTCAATTTTATTTTAATTACCATTAACTGGATGTTAGCTCACAGAGAACCTTGCATGCAATAGAATATATTATATCTACAAGTACTTACAATTAGAATATCTTTGGTTTCATTGTTTGCATAATTGTTTTCTGTCTTCCATAAAAATAGGTTCTCTCCTTTGGCCCAGGTGAGAGACTTTTAAAATAACTGTTTTGAAATTAAAAATAATGAATCCTACAAGATTGAATTTAGCCTGAAAAATGCCAATGCCATGAGAAACTAAAGTTTAGAATTATGACATTCTAAAATTATTGATCATTCAGCTCCTGATGAAGATTGTGGGGAATGGAGCAAAATTTGAATGCCGATTCAACCTAACACTTAAGTGCATGCTCTCGAGTGGGGATGAAGAAAGAAATTCATTTCTTTGTCTTCACAAACATTGCTCTTCCATTGGAGGAATGAATTATCTTAGTTTCAGAAGCTAATTGCACACGTAGATTTGCGACATGAGAAAAGGGCCTGTTTAATGAGATAGATGACTAAGTCTACTTGTCTACTCAGCAAATCACTTTGTAATCAGTAGTTCAATTATCCATTCTTTACTTTCAACTGGGGGAAGCTTATGAAAACTGGGGCACTGAGGTTACTTTATGTGTTCTTTTTAGTTTAGGAGCATTTCTGTTGCCTTACTTTGTTAATTCAAATAATGAAATTCAGAAATGTTATTATATGCTTTAAGACTTGAATGATTCTACATTATGAAAATATTATTATTTTGTAAGACTCACCTAATGACAAACTACAAAATGTCACAAGTACAAGCAAAACTATATTCGGTATATAAGTATTTCTAGTTTAATACCAAAAAGTACTTGTTTTGTTTTATTTTCTTCTTTAGAAGACTTAGTGAAAAGAGGAATGTTTTTTAAAATATAATAACAAAATACAACATGGGATATTAGAACGATTTGATGTTGTAATTTCAAAAGACAGTATTAAGTTTATGGACTGGAGGTTTCACAATGCCTAATCTCAAGTTATACTACAGAGCTACAGTAACAAACCAACACAGTTCTGGAAACACAGTGAACCACTACGATAGAGTAGCTGATTTCTAAATAAACCCATATGGTGAAAGGCACTTTGTTTCAAACCCTGTCAAAAAATACCATAGAAAGATAACATTTCAGCAGGCAGTGTGAGGAAAGCTGGGTCTGCACATGGGCAGAGCATGACTTGCTCCGTATTTTTCACCTTTCTAAAATAACCTTAAGAGTAGACCAAAGATCTAATATCTGCAACTACCAGACGAAAACACCCGGGATTAAAAACATCTTAATGTGTTAGTGTAGGCAAGGGTTTTCTGAAAACGGGAACAACCGCACAAAATTCCAAGCAACGTGTCTTAAAATTATAAAGGTTCTGCAAACCAAGAGAAAATTTAGCAGAATAAATATATATCAYACAGAATGATAGGAAGTATTTGCAACCTCAACAGGGGCCAAATACCTAGAATCTAAAAATAGATAAGATAAACAATAAAAAGCCAAACCATGAAACTGATAAAAAAAAAAAAAAAGTACTAACAAACTGAACAAACAGAGCTCACAGGAAGAAATAAAAATGGCCAATAAAGGTTTGAAAGAATGCTAGGTATTCTTAACCAAGAATGAAATGTGCACTAAAACTGCCTTGAGATTTCATGTCAATGCTATCAGAGGTCTGTCATCAGGAAAACAATCCGTTACTGTTAACTGTTAAATAAAATGTGGAGAAAAAGCAAGCTTTATTACAGACCATACATTTGAGTAGCCATTGTGGAAATCAGTAGAGTGGTTTCTCAAAAAATTTCAAGCCAGATGTGATGGTACAAACCATTTTGAATTCAAGGCCAGCCCGATCTATAAAGTGAGTTCCAAGATAGCCAGGGCTGCACAGAGAAACGCTGTCTTGGAAAAACAAAAACAAAATTAAACTACTATATGATTCAGTGGTTCAGTAATAGAATATCTGGTGACCCATTCAAAGGATTTTCAGTTGGTGTCCCACAGAGAGGTGCTTGCACTTTCACATTATTTCTGTACTGTTCACAATAGCCAAAGGATAAAAATAACCTAGAGTCCCATCAACAGTGACTAAATGAAGTAAATGTCAAACTTCTGCACAACTGAATTTTATTCAACTTTAATTGAAATTGTGGGATTGGAAGGAAAGTGGATAGAACTGAATACCATTATTAAACAAAATAAAGCAGGGCTAGAGAGATRGCTCAGAGGTTAAGAGCATTGACTGCTCTTCCAGAAGTCCTGAGTTCAATTCCCAGCAACCACACGGTGGCTCACAACCATCTGTCATGGTATCTGATGCCCTCTTCTGGTGTGTCTGAAGAGATCAATAGTGAACTTATATACATAAAATAAATAAAGTAAAAAAAATAAAGCAAATTTGGAAAGACAAATACATTTTCTTTCATGGATATAGATTTAAAGTCATATATTTCATTACTTTAGAACCTAAATTTTTAGATAATAATAAACAAATCAAACGCAATAGAAGACATTGTCTAGAACCCTTGTCAAATTTATGCATTTATTCTATGGGTTCAACAATGTTCCTTTCAAATTCATATACTGATATTTTAAGTTCCAAAACACAAAAGATGTCATTTGCTAATATCTGCCTTTATTAGTTCTTTGGGAATTTTGTACRTGTGTTGATCATATTTACCTTCCCTCCTTTAGCTTTCCCCAGGTTCACACACAGATGACGACTTCATGTCATCATTTTCTCCACTGAGACCAAATATCACGCTCAAATATTCTTGAATATATGTCTTTCCACGTGAACATGGCTGTCCTGTAAGGGGATAAATTCTTACTGAAAATGTTTAATTCCTCTCCCAGCAGCTAACAAATGCCAATAGCTCTTTCCTATGGGGGAGGGATTTGTATCCACCTCCCTGTCTCTCTGCTGGGAGTTGGTCTGCCTTTAGACCTGTCCAAATGTTATTCATGAGTTCATATGCGCAGCTACCCTGCTACATGGAGCAGACATATTTTCCTTAACAACATCCACCATGCCGGCTCTAACTTAATTTCTATCCCCTGTATCACAATGTTTCTTCAGATATTGGAGGGAAGGTTATAGTTCTATTTAAAGCTGAGAATTCTTCGTTCTCTTATTTTCTGCACTTTGGCCAAGTATACACATCTAGCTTGATCATCTACTRTAAACATTAGCTTCTGTGATTAGAGTTCAAAATTGCCATGAACAGAGGTTATAATAAAAAGGTGAATATTAGTTTAATATTCTGTCCATGAAGCACAGTAATAGGTTTCTCCTATGTTCTATTATATGTCTTGGCAATACTTTGTGGCTCAATAACGGTGCCAGGCATGGGTTTCATCTTATGGTGTGAACCTTAAATTCAATAAGAGTCATTTTCTAATGCCCCTATTGCACCAGTGAGCATGTGTTGCCCAGTCAGTCATTTGTGTAGTCACAAGGATCACAGGTTTAGTTGGTGATTGCTTCTCTCTCTCTCGCTACCATACAGAGTACCCAAGCATGATGAAAGCTAGCCAGTTAAAGTTGAAGAATCCAGATCAGCAACCGGATCAGAAGCAGCTTTGTTTTGCCATGTTTTGTGCCTCTACAATGTGGTATCTTTAGCCATAGCATCTTAAAAGTTCCATTCTGAAGGATGACTATTGGGATGGTTATAGCCTGTGGACGAGCCTGATGTCTGGTCAATAACTCCAAGAATGCAACCTGTTCTTGACACTCTGTCTTTTGTTAGCCTCTGATGTCTAATAGGAGCACGATTGCCAATTATAGGATAACTCCATTTTAACTCTTTTCATGTATGTACACAGTCACATTTCAGAAGGATTCTATAAGAGTAGGTTTCCATATGGCCTTTGT
>BDUI01009133.1:41985-58298 GCA_002335545.1 Apodemus speciosus | reverse complement strand
ATGAAATTCTTAGGCAAATGGTTGGAACTGGAAAATATCATACTAAGTGAGGGAACGCATTCACAAAAGAACACACCTGGAATGTAGTCACTGATAAGTGGATATTAGCCCAGAAGCTCTGAATACCCAAGACACAACTCACATATCAAATCATTCCTATAAAGAAGGAAGGAGAGTGTCCTAGTCCTGGAAAGTCTTGATATTGCATTGTAGGGGATTACCAGAACAGGGAAGCAAGCAGGAGGGGGTTGATTGGGGAACAGGTGAAGGGAAGAGGGCTTATGGGACTTATGGTGAAGGTGTAACTGGGAAAGGGAAAATCATTTGGAATGTAAACAAAGAATATGGAAAATAATAAAAATAAAAAATGTGTACCACCATAAGACAAAAGAGAAAGAACATAAATACTGCAATATRTAGGATGCTTTTAAGAATTTCCAACATCCCTTCATGATAAAATCCTCAAAGAAACATAATTAGAATGAACGTAATAGAATTCTTTAAAGGATATACATAACAAACCTGTAGCCAGTGCTATACTGAATGAGAAATAATTGGAATCATTTCTATAATCAAGAATGATGCAAATGTGTCCTTTTATGTTGACTCAGTGTAGTAGTATTTGAAATCTTAAACAATAAGGAATAAGGAAGACATAAAAGAAATACCACTGGGAGAAGAAGAAATCAGGTTATCTTTAATTACAGATAACACAATGCTATACTGAAAAGACCTCAGAAGAGACTTCACCAGAAAGCTCTCCAACATGAAAAAAAAATCCATTCAGCAAAGTAGCAAGAAAAAAATCAACGTGCAAGTAAAAAGATTTTGTACAAAGCAGTAATAAAATTTTGGGGAAATCAAGGAAAATATCCCCATTTAGAATTGTTTCAAAATACGTAGGAAGAAACCTAGCCAAGAAGATGAAAGTCTTCTAAAATGAGAATTGAATTAAATAGAATACAATATTAGAATATGCAAATCCCTCATGCTCATGGAGTAATGTCATCAATACTGTGAAGGTGGCTGCCGTTCTGTCAGCATGTTAAAGATTCTATGTGATCCCCTTCAAACTTCCACTGATATCCTTCACAAGAGTAGAATAAAACAATCCTAACAGCCACATGGAAACATAAAAGACCTGAATAGCCAATGCGATACTAGACGAAAAGAACAGTACTAGAATTATCACAATCTTTTTCTCAAGCTTTATCATTGAGACATAATAATGAAACAGAAAAATCAGACCAATTATATTAGAATAGAGGATCCAGAAGTACAACATCTGTAGCCGCCACCTAATCTTTCACAAATATATTCAAAAGAGAGAAAAGATAGATTTTCAACAAATGTTGCTTGGCAAAGAGATATCCTCATCTAGAAGAGTAAAATTACATATGTATTCTCTACTATGCACAGACATGAACTTAGAATGTTATTCTTGAAACTTTGGAACTTCTAGAGGGAAGTAGGCACGTCACTTCAAGACATCAGTTGAAAAGAGGACTTTGCTAGCACTGGAATTAATTTCAAGAATTGATAAATGGGATCAGAAGGAAATCAAAACTATTCACAGCAAAAAAAGTAAGCACCAGAGTGAAACAGCAAATATAGGAAGTGAGAAAGTCCTTGTCACCTGTATTTCCAAATGGCCATTATTATCTAGAGACTAAAAAGATTTCTCAACTTAAGTAACTTCTCTGAAAAATGTGTCCAATTAATAATGGGATGAATAATTTAATAGACAGTTCTCAAAGGAAAAAACATAAATGTCCAATAAATATTCGAAAATGTGCTCAATACAGTTACCCAGCAAAACAAATAAACAAACAAAATAACAAAAGGAACCTCAAAAATCCCATAAATTAAAACTACATTGAGATTCTATTTCACCTTAGTCAGAATGGCTGCCAAAAGGAAGACAAATGACAATAAATGCTGGTGAAATATGAGGAAAGAAAAGGTCTTAAATCCAGCTGGTGGCCACAAGAAAACAGTGTGAATTCTGAATAGAGTAAGGGAAGAAAGACTTCTAAAGGGAAAGTATGTGAAAGAGAAAGGAGACTAATGGATATATGAAATGACAAAGAAAGGAGGGTCAATTTGAGGTGAGGAAGGGTACCAGAAATTCACAGGGAGAAGGGTGATGGGCAGTGTGGCCAAAAAGAACAAAGTATAATTATATATGTATGTGAAAAAAATGTCACATTGAATTTTATTTCTTAGTATGATATTCAAAAATTAATAATAAAAAGCCAGTCATATCATTATGAGGATAAATTGAGATTCTAATTTTAATCAGGCTTATGTACTTCATACAAGGAGTATAAAGAAAGATGATGTGTAGTGTAAAAGTTAGAATTTTTCTGGGTTGAGACAGAGTACATACTGATTAAGGAAAGTAGCACACAGGTTTGGAAGTGATTATCTTATACTTGTCAATATGCTTTGATTCTGAGGATAGGGATGTTCAGGAAAATACTGGGGAATTTATTAAAATAAATTAGCTAGGGTTAAAAAGCGAACACAACAATTTTTAGGTATAAATATGTATTTTTAATAGCTACCTATTAGTAAAACCAGTAAGTTATTAGAAGTCAGTAACAGAGAAAAGCAAGCACCTTCATTTGAAATAGAGGAGTTTCATCAATAACATCACTATCCTGTCTATTCTCAATATATTTAATCCTTGGCCCTCCCACATGAGGTATACAAGGTAATTTACAGTGTGGGCCTACTGGAGATCCCAGCAGTCAGCAGTTAAGGAAGAAGCAATGGGAGTTCCCAGGGAGAGGGCATCATCTCAAGCTAATGAGATCCTTACCCAGGGGATGACCCGAGATAGGAGAATTTTCAATCTTAAGCTAAATTGTTGGGTAGCTTTCCAGTGCTAAGAAGTCATTAATATCTGCCAAGAGGGCATGTTGCCTGGGGCACTGGACTAAGGTCTAAGCCAAGAGAAAGACTAAGCACCAGGAATGTACAGAGATGGGGCTCAATGAGACTTGTTGAAAACATACACACTGGTCTACTCTGGTTTAGAGGCCCAAGAACAGATTTAACTTGGAAAACATAAGTGTCTAGAATTTGTAGCAAGAACCAATGTAATCTTATTCTTCTATATACCATAAAAGCTCCTTAAACTGCTAGTTCATTAGTAGATAGAGTAATTCATATACTAGCAGATCAGTGGAGACTTGTTATGAAGAGCTCAGGTCACAAAGTATGTCACCTAAGATATGAGTGTTTATTTAGGTTCCTCAGAGGGGTTTTTTGAAGATACATATGTGGTATGTTAGGTGCTTGTGTTTTGTTCCTTGCTTATGAGCTGTGGTTTGTGTATAGTGAATTTGAATATTTGTGAGGTGTGAAGTAGGTGTGTGGTGCATGGTCTGTGCTATTTATGCACATTCTATGATATATAATAATTCTATGATATATATGCCACATACATTTCAGGTATGGATTGTGCCTCTACAAATTCAGATGTAATAAACATTAGTGAAGTTGACATCTTTGGCTAGAAAATCAAAGACAAACTAAAAGCAACATAATAATGACTGGCATTGATCTGTGGCCTAGACTCTGTTTGCAGAAAGGGCATTCATTTCCATGGTCCCCACTTGTGGTTAAGGAAATAGGATTGGAGAGCTTTCCTTGATAAGGAGGAGGGCTTCCTGCAGTGAGGAGCAGAGCCAGCACTTCTAGAAGGGTTTGTTTGACCCTACAGAGAATCCTTTTAATTAGGAAAAGCTTCATAGATTGTCTCTGTACTTCTTTCTGCTCTTTTAGAAGCAGGATTACAAACATCAAAAGGAGGGAAAGTAAATTTGCAGCTGATGTTCTTCCTTCATCTGGTCCTAAGGTTGTCCTCACTGAGGTCCAGCTCAGGCCTATTGCTAACAACTGCACAATGTCATAGGTTCGACCCAGGGGGCAAGGAAGTTCAAGGAAGAAAGAGACATTTTATTTCCTAAAATACATTTTAATGGAAACAGAGAGGACAAAAGCTGTCATCATCAAAAAGAATATTGATTCCTATGGGTGAGAATCATTGTGTGAGAAGTACTTTCCATCTSTCCCACTAATGGTAGCTTAACAAGAAATATCTTAAATCCCCAAACTGAAGTTCTAAGGAATCTCACTTGATATTCTTCAAAGTTTATCTCCAAGAAGTTAAACAAACATCCTTCAGTATCTTATGACAGAACTTGCTTTAAAATCTGTAATTTTCTGATTTTTTCACTACCCTACTTTGCTTCAATGGTTGAAATAATGGAGCCAAATCAAAGGAAAAGAATGAAAATTATCTGAGAGAATTACTGCTTCCTTCAAACTTCTATTTCTGTTCTATCCACAGTCACAGCTTTAGAAGAAATAGCTCTAATAAGGTACATTGTGATCATGTGTTCTAGACACTAGGCACATTGTACTGATAAAAATACACTGATAATACTAGGAAATCGGGGGCCTCTGCATGGGACAGATAGCATCTTGAGGTCATAAATGAAAATAAATCAGCTTTGTGTTCAGTGTTTGGAAGGCTGGATGCAGTACCATTTCTCATATTAAAAAGAAACAGATAATTAGAAGTCCTTACTTGGAATGTAATGATTTCTCTCCTCTTTTATGCTGGCCTTGCCACAGCTGTGGCCATTATTGCCAAGTGTTCCATCTGTTATCATCCATCACAGGATTTACTGGGGGTGGAATCACATGTGTAGCCTGCTCTTGCATTCTGAATTTGGGTGTGGAGGACTTTTAAGAATCTGGTTTGAACACCTTGAAGATATGTCATCTCTAAAAGTGTTTGTGTTTTAGATTTTTAAATTTTAATAGATTATAAAATTCTTTTGAAAAATTATTGAATTAAAAATGAACTTGGACTCATAGTTTTGTGATCTGTGATCATACTTGATTCTTCCTTGCTACCTTCTCTTACCCAACCCATTCTGCTGACAGTTTTCTGCTTTCCAGCCAGTCATAAGCCATGCTTTTCAGGTTGCCATTGCAGAACAATGTCTAGTTACTCTGTCTGGTAGATAACATTCCAGAAAATGGTGTCTGTTTGGGCTCCCTCCTTACTTTTAAGACCACCTAAATGGGTCTCTTCTAAATAGCACCAAACCAATGCTCTGTTCACCTAGATGGTTGAATACCAATTGGCTGATCAGCAGAGATGCTTAGTATGAATGCAAGAGAGAAAGTTTATGTTCTTTGTACCAGCGGGGAGAGAGAAAACACAGCTTCAGTGATTGAAGCTCAAGTTTTTCATGCTATACACTATGTATCATTTTAAACATCCCAAAGATGTTGGCCAAGTAGTAATTGCAAAGCTTGTTTTTGGATATATTTCCACCTGGAAAATTACACACTTTGGAGAACTCAGATGATATTTTTAAAGTAGAATTGACATAGATGACCAGCTGTTCCTTTGTGGCTGCACTGTGAACTTCCTGTGCATGAATCACTGTTAGTAGGTAGCTCTGGATGAAGGGTACTTTCCACCTCAGTGAATGTTCCAGCAAATGCTGTGGCAATTGACCTATTGTGTATCAATGTAAATGGAATGATTTGGGAATTAAAAAGAATTTCTACTTTTAAATTATTTAATAAGTTTTATTTTAATAAACCAGCTTGTCCACAATAATGATGAATTTTTTTGCACATACATATAACTTTTGAGACAGAGACACAGTGGTGACACTTTTCAATTCAGTCTTGTGTCACAACTCTCTCTAGACATTAAGACATAAGACCTGGACCCTAATTTGTGGAAGAAGAGTCACTTTGGCCTCAGCTGTAGGACCATGAAAGACAGCCTGGTTCCTGGTTGAGCAAAGGCTAGAAACCCCTGTGACCCTGAAGGGATGGAAGGCATTTTTCCCTGCTCCTGGGCACCTGACTCCTGGCACAAGGCCACAGCCCTTCATAGATTTGTGGCCTTCGGTCATATAAAGGTACCCCATGACCCTACACTTGTGGAAAAAGTGACCACTGGTCACAAAGGCTCAAGACAGATCTCCATTTTAATAAGGAACCTAAAGGACTGAAGGGCTTAGTCAATTAAGCTTTCCTTCCCAGACAATCCTCCTGCAAAAGGTATTTAACCTCAGGCCCGCCCTGAGAAGTGGGGTACAGTTTTACTCATCCATTTTCCACCATGACAATAAATGTCTTAAAACCATGAACTGCCACTTTTCATCGGGATCCACCATGGAGAGCAATGGAGAAGACCTTTGCTTAAAGACCTGGTGTCTCACCTACCGTAGAAGCTTCTCTGCGCTCCCAGCCAAGACCAAGCTCAAGTCCAAGCCAAACATTGACAAGGCAAGGACTATCCCCGTGGATCCAGTCAGAACTCCCCTCTTTTCTCCCTGGCCCCAGGCCAGATCCAGCCCACAGGTCCCCACTTCGTACTCAGCTCTTCTGTGGATCCCAGCTACACCTGGTGCCCAAGAGCCTGGGAACCAGACAGCCCAATCCCTGCAGGCCGGCGGACCATTAAGTCAGCTCTGGATGTCCCTGGAACCACACACTGCTCTCGCCCACCCCTAGAGCAGTGTCCCGAGGGTTCCCTGTGGCCTGATACATGACTGGCGATGGTATGGGGTAAGTGTGGTCAAAATTTCCCACGTCCTGCCTCCCCGAGCAGCCCAGCCCTGTGGAGGAGCAGACACGGAACGCCACTAACCCTACAACCAGCTATTGTTTATGGAGTATTTTATAGATCTCTTGAGACTGGGTTCTACAACGTTGCCTTTGATTGATTGTAGTTTTCTGTAGTGGTTTCCATCTGCTGTAAAGAGAAGTTTCTTTGATGAAAAATGAAGTCTATATTTATCTGGGGGAATAAGGACAAGTGCTTAGATTTTTATGAGGGATTTTTTTGGTTTAGTGAAACAGGGTTATACATTGCCCTTCAAGACCGCCAGCGGGCCTTCCCTTCACTTAGTACAGTCTTCAAGATTTTGGCCCTGGAGGCTTAAAAGTATATCTAAATATAAAGTTGTTTGAAAGACAGCTACAGTAACAGATGTCTGTCTTGAGCCTGAAAATACTGCACACCAGATTATGACAAGGAAAATGATATATGTTTGAAATGAAACACCACTTCTGAGAAGAGCCACTCCTGGGTCTGCTGTACCCAAGCTGAAGATCTGAACATGGGACAGTGAGCTGAAGTTCTTTACTTTGACCCTCATATACAATGAGTGATGAGGAAAAAAAATGATATGGCAAACCTTCTGAATAATTTGGGGGAGAAGCAGGAAAATCTGTAATTGCAAAGTAGGGATAAATATTTGTATAATAATGCTCAAAAGAGTATTAACAGCTCCTGCATTTTATTTTTTAAACAAGACAAAATAATGCACAAATATGCAATTATTGTTGAAAATAAATGTGATTCAACATTTGGATAATATAGAATATTGTATAGAACATATGAGTATAGTGTTTTGAACAAAAATGGTCCCCATAGGTCCAGAGGGAGGGGCACTATAAGGAGGTTTGGCTTTTAAAGTAGGTGTGGCTTTGTTGGAGGAGGTGTGTCACTGAGGGTTGCTCTTAGAAGCTCAAGGCCGGCTTAGTGGTTCCATGTCTTCCTTCTTGCTGCCTGTTAATCTGGATATTGAATTGTCATCTCCTTCTCCAGTCCTACACATGCTTGCATGTCACCATGCTTCCTGCCACAATGAAAATGGACTAAACCTCTGAACTTCAGCCACCACCTCCAATTAAAAGTTTTCTTTTAAAAGAGTTGCCATGGTCATGGTATCTCTTCACAGTAATAGAAACACTAACTAAGACAATGAGTATATTGAACAGGAAATAAGGGTTAAATGCTAGCAAATAATCATTACTTTGCAAAAGAGAAAGGATTATRGCTAAACCWCTATCACTTTCTGATTACATATGCAGAGTGTCAGAGAGTCTGTGAAATGTAATTGTCTTGCTGCAATAACTTGTTTTTGTAAATCTAGGTTCAGAATATGTCCCTTTTTGTTTAGGCTAATTCAAAGATTATGTCTATGTCATGTGAAAAATAGTGATAAACAAAAGTAATATTGAAACAAAAGAAATAAAACCAGCTTATTTCTTATTCATATATTCTTATAAACAGCATTATAAACAGCATAAACTAATGCCATCTGCAAGCAACTGCTTTTCAGAAACCATAATATGCTAACTTCAATTAGTATTTTCTAATCACAACTTGGCATCCAAAAGAAAAGTCAGAAGGGACGCCAAACCCTGAAATTCCCAGCACTTATGAACATGCATCACCCTATCCACTAGGTATTCATAGACATGAAACATTTCCTCTTGTAAACAGTGTTTCTGATGTGAAGTTTCAAGGGAACATGTGATCTTGGTTGACCCTTAACTTCCAATAAGCATAGTATTCTTCCAAGAATCTAGGGTTCATCTCTATAAGCCTTAGTATAGTCTGTGGTCAGATGTTTTGAACAGCTTCGATTAATCTGTATGTTTCATGACATATCTGATTCCACTCACACAGGTACAGCAGTCATACATGTGGGTAGAATACATCCACATGCTCTCATTCCCACTCCCAATCTCTTCTCCATTATTAGCCAGTTTCAGATGCTCCTCTACATGTACTACATTGCTTTCATAATCTGAAGGCATAACACGAAGGAATGGTGACCCATTTATGACTGTTCCAGGATAAACTTTTGGTTGGGCTTTGAATTGTCTCTTTTTCCTTCAATTTTGTTGAAGGCTAGTGTTTCCCTGTGATAACTCAGAAGCAACTCTCTGTCTTGATTGCAAAGCGGATCCTATGATCACTAGTCCTGTGTGATGAATGTTCCAGTGACCATTTTTTGAAAACAAGCTATTCTAGTTGTCTCCTAAATTTCAGGTTCTAATCTTTGGTTGGAAGGAAATGAAGCTTTGGATACTTTTCACTTCATCTTAACATAATTAGGCCCAAGCCTTGGTATTCTAATATAGGTGATAAAATATATGCATAATCCTCACCAATCTATCTACACCATAGCTGGTGGCTTTGTCTCACAACATAAGACAAAAGGAGTGGGTAAAGAAACTCTTATTTCCTGACCCAAATCTGCTAACCTTTCTGTATCCATGTGCACAGGCTGTGGCTCCTGTTGTATGGCCAAAGTGGCTTTTCTCCACAGCTACTGCTTGCTGTACCATTGCAGTCTTAATTGGGGTATCAGAGCTCTCTCTGAATACTGTGTATTTGTGATTGCTTTCTTCCTCTGCTTCTACAAGTCTCATTTTGGCACCCAAGTTCCTCACCAGCTACTAGTGCCTTGTTCCTTTGCCCCACAAGAAAAGCTTCTTCAAGATCTGAAGACATTTATACTCTGTATCTTCATAGCCCTCTACACTGAAGCCTAGGCCCCTTAGTGCCTGTAAACCTGCTCTTTAAATGGATTTTGACACTATGTTATACAATCTGAAACTACTTCCCTGGTCCTCCCGTTCAAACTCAGCTGTATTTTACCATTGGCTCACATCTTTTTCTGGAAAACCTGTCATCTCAGTACGTAGAGCTTTGACGTTTCACCGTTTTCCAAGCTGATGCTGTTTTCCAAGCTGATGCTGTAAATGTGTGCTGCCCCGTCATTTCTTTCCTCTTTACTCCTCAGGGTAATTTACTTTATCTCTTTCTCTTTTTTTTCTTTTACTTTATTTATGTAATTACATCCCAAATGCTGTTCCCCTCCTGGTTACCCCTCAGAGCATTCCTCCCCCATTCCCCATCTTCTTGCTTCTGAGACAGAGGATGCTGTATCTCCCCACCCTGATGATCAAGTCACTGCAAGATTAGGAGCATCCTCTCCTGCTCAGACAGGACAAGGCAGTCCTCTTTATGCTCTTTGATGGATGGTTCAACCTCTGGGAGTTCCCAAGGAACCAGGGTAGTTGACACTGGTGGTCCTCCTGTGGTGTTACAATCGCCTTAAGGGCCTTCAATCCTTCCCCTAACTCTTCCATAGGGTTTCCTGACCTCTGTCCAAAAATTGGCTGTCTGCATCTGTCTCAGTCAGTTGCTGCATAGAGCCTCTCAGAGGACAGCTATGCTAGGCTCCTGTCTGCAAGCCCAACATAGTATCACTAATAGTATTAAGAATTGGTCCCTGCTCATGGGATAGGTCTCAAGTTGGTTCAGTCACTGGTTGTTCATTCCTTCAGTCTGTGCTCCATCTTTGTCCTCGTATTTCTTTTAGACAGGGCAATTTTGGGTCAAAAATTTTTTAGGTGGGTTGCTATCCCCATCCCCCTACTGGAGGTCCTATCTAGCTACTGGAAGTAGTCTCTTCAGGTTCCATATCCACACTGTAGGGCATTTTTGTTAAGGTCACAACTATTGATTCCTGGGAGCCTCCCCCATCTCAGGTCTCTGGGATATCCTAGATATCCCTACCACGGGTAGCTGTATATTTCCATTCACTCTCCTGGGCCTCTGGACCTCTCTCCTATCTCTACTCCGAACTGATCCTATTCCCCTATTTCCCTCCCCTTCGCCTTTGCCACCCATTACCTCCTTCCATCTGCCTCCTGTGACTATTTTGTTCCCCCTTCTAAGTGGGATTCAAGCATCCTTACTTGGGCCTTCTTATTTAGCTTCTTTGGATCTTTAGGGTGCATCATGGGTAACCTGTACTTTTTGGTTAATAATCACTTATCAATTCGTATATATCATGCATGCAGTTACTCAATGGCTGATCCTGACAGCATATGTGCTGCCAGGACTGGRATGTTTCTCTTTGTTCTTGAGAAACTCCAGCTTCTCAGGAAAAATACATTAGGCATAATAGTTAAATGCTTTGTTGAGTGAAGGTAGTTATGTTTCTATTTTTATTTTCAATTAAAATAAAACATTACTTTTCTCCCTTGCATTTCTGCCTTCCAAACCTTCTCCCATGCCCCAGTTTTCTTTAAAATTAATGGTCTCTTTTTCTTTGATTATTATTGATACATACATACCTGCATGCACACACATATATATATATGAATGAAATACATATGAATAATAACCTGCTGAGTATATTTTGTTGTTTATGTCCATATAATTTCAGTGTTCATCACTTTACAGTGTAAAACCAATTAGAGGACCCATCCCTGGGAGAGGGTCCTCCTTCTCTCTGCAATCATTAATTGTTTGCAGTTTTTGTTTAGGGTTGAGACCCTGTGGGATTTCTCCTGCATTAGCATGTTTTGAAATTTTCTAAATATTATGTGCAGTAATTATTTCATATCATTGGCATGTCAAACGTATACTATAGACTCATGTGTTTGAACACCTGTTCCCAGCAGGTGATGCTGTTTGGGAAGCCTGGAGATTGTTTTTAGGAGGTGGAGTCTTCCTGATGGAAATGAATCTTCCCAACCTTCTTTTCACTCTGTGCTTCTTGACTTTGGATGGAACATGAATGGCATCCTCATGCATGTGCTGCTATATTATCCTCGGTGGATAGTGTCTTCTCAAACTAGAAGCCAAAAGAAAGCCTCTTCAGTCTCCTTACCAGGTGCTCTTAGATTAAATTATTATTATTCATGTAAGTGGTATATTTTCTTTGTACATTTTCTTTGTGCATCTCTCTCTCTCTCTCTCTCTCTCTCTCTCTCTCTCTCTCTCTCTCTCTCTCTGTGTGTGTGTGTGTGTGTGTGCGTGTGTGCTGGTGCATATACATGTGTGCATGAATGTGAATGTAAATGTAATGGGTGTGGAGAACAGAGGTTAGCCTTGGGTTGCTTTCAAACTTGGGAAATGTCCATGTTTCTGAGCTAGAGCTTCTATATGCAGATGGTCCCACACTCATAGACACATAGGCAGCACTCAGTGAATTTGACTTGGGACTTTGTCATTTAAGGTAGGCTGTTGAGCCAATGATCCCTAGAGATTATCCGACTTCTCCTTCCTGGTGTTTGTATTAAATATCTGTCGCCATATATTTGGATACAGAGCACCAAATGGGTTGTTATGCTTGTATAGTAACCATTTTATCTGCTGAGCTATATACCAGTCCATCATTTGTTTATTGTATTACTGTTCAAGAGCTAATTGCCTTCTAATATGAGTAATAAAAATACATGAGAATACCAAGAAAAGTACCATGAATGTGACATGATGAATTTAGGACTTCCACTGGAAGCATACCCATGACTAGAAAATGTAAGTAATCAGTGATGTAAATCCATAATTTCCATAACAAATACCAGATTACAACTCTCAAAAGTGATATGCAAATATCACTATATATTTCTTGTTGCAAATATAAGAATGTTCCCTAAATCTAGTGTACTTTCAATATCTTTAAAAACTCATAATTGTGGGGATGGGATATATATTTAGTCTCGTTTTTTAAAAAATATTTAACTGCTAATGGATCTCAACACCTTTTTTGAAGTAAACTTGTAAACTTTTGAATTTCACTGCCTAGTTTTCTGTTTTTGATAAATTTTACTTATTTAGGATTGCTGGGACTATGTTGCAGAAATGTATTATGTCATATAAATATTAATCTGTCAATTTTTAAAATCTCAATTATCTTTTTCAAGTCTTTCACCTRCATTTATATTTACTGGTTGAATGAATATTTTAAATTTTAATAGAGTAATTTCCAATAACTTTTAAAACATCTTAATAGGTTTTCAGTCTGTAATGTTTCTCAAGAGAATTTCGTACTTTTACATAAAAAGATATTATAGGATATTTTCAGTTCTTGTTTTAACTTTCATGTTTAAATTGCTAATGTTGCACAAACTGTGTAATTAATTAAGATACAAATCCAGCGTTTTATTTCTGGTAAGGCTATCATCTAAACAAGAAATTAGCTTTCCTTTTAATTACTGGTTAACTAGTACCACATTTATTACATATCAAATTTTATTCTCTCTGATGTCTTATTTTTGAATTTGAGTTCTGTCTCAAAGCAGCTTACAGTTTGATTGGTACAAGAACAAGCATGTTTATTATTAACATTTGCATTATGCCTTTTATATAACTTTAAATTCCTTTATGACATTAATCTTTTAATTGACAATAATATTCAAGGATCTTCCTTCTCTCACATAATTAAAAATAATTTTGTCAAACACTTAAGAAAACTCAGATTAATTTTAAATATCATTTTCTTAGATTTTAAATTTATGGAGTAATTTGGAATTAAATGATACATTTTTCTTTCTTTCTTTTCTTGGATATTTTCTTTATTTACATTTTGAATGTTATCTACTTTCCTGGTTTCCACTCCCTGAAAACCCTCTATCCTATCCCCTCTCCCCTGCTTCTATGAAGTTGTTCCCCAATCCACCCACTCCTTCCTCCCTGCCATGGCTTTCCCCTACACTGGGCCATCAAGACTTCAAAGGACCAATGGCCTCTCCTCCAATTGATGTCCAACAAAGTCATCCTCTGCTCTTATGCTACTGGAGCTATGGGATCCTCCATGTGTACTCTTTGGATTGTGGTTTAGTCCCTGGGAGTTCTGGGGGGGTCTGGTTGATGAATATTGTTGTTCTTCCTATGGAGCTGCAAACTCTTCTCTTTTTGTTTTTGTTTTCATGTTGACTTTTAGGAATCCCCCAGACACTGCTCCAGGGTGTGGTGAAACACAGTCTGAGATGTGGAATAGCTGAAACTGGTATTTCCTGACTTGGGGCCTCAAGCCACTGCTGAAGAACCACATGGAGACCTCATGACCAAAGTCTCTGGGGTACCTGGGGCTATGACAAGGTGGATTTCAGACCCTTGGATGTCCAGATGCCACTGGGAGTAGAGAAAGAACAGAGAATGGAAGAGGCCTGCAACCTGAGGATGAGCCCCCAGGGGAGGAGGAGCTCCAGCTTAGCTCATTGGTGATTGTCCTTAGCTTGGCTGTGGTTGCCTGGAAGTTCAGGGATTTAAGCTGTGTTGAAGGTCTTCCCTATGCTCTCCACCACAGTTCTTGATGAAAGAGACTGTCCATGGTCCCAAGGAATATCTTGGAAGGGGAAATTATTGGCTAAACCCTCAGGGCCTCTAGGTACCTCATTAGCATGGAGAACTCTGCTCTGGGCTTAAGTGACCACAGGTGACATTTCCTTATTGGGAAGTCTATCACAAGTTCCAGGCCAGGAATCTAGCAGGGAGCAGGGAGCAGGGAGCAGGGAGCAGGGAGCAGGGAGCAGGGAGCAGGGAGCAGGGAGCAGGNAGCAGGGAGCAGGGAGCAGGGAGCAGGGAGCAGGGAGCAGGGAGCAGGGAGCAGGGAGCAGGGAGCAGGGAGCAGGGAGCAGGGAGGTGCCTACCATCTCAGGTGTGTACCCATCAAGTTTCTGGTGTCTCAGACCCGGTCTACTTTACCAGGCTTTCTGGTGTGGTTTACTGTCCCATACCAGCATGGATAGAAAGGGGGCTTATTAAGTCATACATTTTACTGAGGAATTCTTGACAATTAATGGCTGCCAGGTATGGGAAGAGTTTATTTCAAGGATTCAGGATAAGAGAGGCTACTACTATATGCAGATGGTCCCACACTCATAGACACACAGGCAGCACTCAGTGAATTTGACTGCTTTAAAAAGATATGCAGGGTAAATAATGGGAGTGGTCAACCAATGATTGGTGCAACTTGACTCCCATGGGATGAGAGGGAGCCAACCCCTGACACTCCTTAGAGGGCCAGGAACCAGAGGATGAATAACCCAGAGACTCAGGATAGAGCCGAACAGGACTGGCAATAAGAAAATATAAACAAAATAAATGACCCCTAATAATATTCTGGTATATTTGTAGGTAGGAGTCTAGGATAATTGTCATCACAGAAGCTTCATCTAGAAGCTGATGACAACAGACACAGAGACTCTCAGCCAAGCTCTAGGCAGAGCTTAGAGAATCCTGTGGAACAGGAGGGAGCCAGAGTGCTCAAAGACACCAAAGAAAACCCGTAGAATCAACTAATCTAGGCTCATGGATCTCTCAGAGACTGAACTGACAGTTAGGAAGCCTGCATGCATCTGACGTAGATGCATTTGTGTTATGGCTGTGTTGTGGATAGGCCCGGTGCTGCTTGTATGATGATGCTAATCACACTCTCCTGGGAGGGACTGTAGACAAGGAGTGAGTCATACTCAGATGACTTCTTGTGAACCAATCCCCTAATGAATAAAGGAGCCTATCATTGGGTGAGTCAGAGAGACTTCTGGGTTGGAGAGGGGATAGCATGAGGACAAGATGTAATTATGAATGTCTCTCAGTTTCAGTGGTGGATCCATCAGGATTCGATACCAGATGATTTAGATTTAAAGGCTTACAAGTTAGGATTTTAGTTGTTTCACCCAGCATTTGAGTTACCATTGTTTCTGGACTAAGTTTGTGTTTTATTTTCCTTTACACAGCAGCTCATCTGGGTTCAAGAGACAAAGTATGGGTTTGTCAGATGTGCACCACAAACTGTGGGGAGTTTGAAGCATGGGAATGGCATGGTAGCCACCTGCAAGTAGGAACTTAGCAAGCTGGGTTGAGAGATTTTGAAGCACTGAGTCAGAGTCTCCACGAGATAAAAACAGATAGGCTATTGCCCTTCATTGTAAGGCTGGCCAGGCTACCAGGGGTTGCAGGTTCTTTTTTAAATATTTCCTGCAACATGACAGTACCTTGGCCTTCTTGTAGCACGTCTAACAGTAAGAGCCAGAGTTTTTTCCGAGTCTTTTGACTGCTTTAGAGACCCTTCTTCTCCTACTGTGTTGTCTCATCCAGGCTTAAGACAGAGTGAGGGTTAGTTTTATTGCTACTTGATGTTTGGTTGATATCCATGTGAAGCCTGTACTTTTCTAAAGAGAAACCAAGGAGGACTAGATGGGATGTGTCAGGGAGGGACTGGAAATGGAGGAATGAGTGACATAACTGAGAGCAGGAAAGGGGAGGAAAGAGGTGACACTGCCCTTGAGATGTAATACATACTAGAAGAATAAACAAACAAACAAGGAACATGAATTTTGGAAAGGAAATGGTGCAGAAACTGGGGAAACTGGGGACGAATTAGAGATGAGAGAATGCAAATAGATTTGATCAAAACATGCGTGTATGTGTGTGTGTGTGTGTGTGTGTGTGTATTTGTGTGTGTGTGTGTGTGTGTGTGTAAAATTGATAAAAATTGAATGTAGCAGATCTCAGGCACTTTGTAGGTTCTTTTTTTCCCTCACCCTTTATCACCATGGATTTTACCCCCTATCACTCCATAGGAGTTAAAGAAGGATAGGAGGATAGGATAGGAGAGAGAGAAAGAGAGAGAGAGAGAGAGAGAGAGAGAGAGAGAGAGAGAGAGAGA
>BDUI01009132.1:62651-76918 GCA_002335545.1 Apodemus speciosus | reverse complement strand
ACAGAGAGACAGAGAGACAGAGAGAGCAAGGCTTGAGAACCAAGTAATTTTGAAAAGAACACAACTTGGTGCTTTAGTTTTTCTACTCTTTTTAATAAATCATGAATGAGACATGGAGACATGAGAAGTACTTCATTTGCCGCCTTTTTAAATTTTTATTTTCATTTTTATATTAGTTAGAAAAATGGGATACTTTATAAAAATCTACCTAAGATTTTTTTATCTATTTCTGGCATAATAGAGAAGACAGAGAAGTGATTTAATAAAAACAAATGCAGAAAACAAAATTTTCATCAAAATTGGTTATGTGCAGTGTTTTATTCTGATTAAAGTTCTATTCCTTTGCATTGTGTTTCAGGAATACAGCAGCCCCTCTTTGCTTGCCTCAGCCATACGGGTCTGGAAAGTCAATCAGAATGGCTAACAACCATTGGTGTTTTCTCCCAGGAAAGGAAGGTTATTGGGTGGGAAAATCTGAGTGAGGATCAAGGGAACCACATCCCATTTCACAAACAATAACCAGAAGACTTCATGATAGGTACTTCCTTAGTTCTGTGACCAACAATTTCCTGATTTAATTTATTTATGCTCAACCCTCCATGAAGAAATTGTGTTTATTTTCTTAACTTTAAATTTTGAATATTGTGTTATATCATTTCTATCCCTTCCTCTACTTCCTTAAACACATCCCACATCCCACATCCTCTCCCAAATTCAYGAGCTCCTCCTTAGTTGCATACATACCCTCTCTGTCTCTCGTACACACACACATACAGACACACACACACACACACACACACGCACACACACAGTCTGCTGAGTACATTTGGTATTGTGCATATGTGTATGTGTTTAGGTCATCTTAAAAAATGACCATTACTTAAACCTCTCCTCCTGGGTACCCKGGGACTTTCTTATTATCCAGAACTCCAGAAGGCAGTCCTGGCCTACCAGAAGGATGAGAAATGCTACCATCTGTTAATGTAAAACACAGCTCCCAAATTTGGGCTATATTTCAGCCTGACCACTTGGGCCATGATTCTCTATCATGGGGCTTGTGTCTGGAGAAGAATGATTTTCTTTTTGCTTAGCAGCTATTGATAACTTGTATCTCTTTATCTATGAGTAGAATCTTTTGRTATTTCCCCCATCCTCAATGGCATATCAACCAATGTTTTCATTATGAAAATCTTATTTAGGGAATCCTATTTTTGAGATGTCATGGGTGCAGCTTACCTGTAATATAAAGATAATATTTCATAGAGGACATCTTGGCCCTGTGGCTCTTAAGAATATTCAAGCCTCTCTTCTGTGATGTTTTCTGAGACTTAGGGGTAGAAGTTATGTATAGATATTTAAGTTGGGGTTGGATAGTACACAGTAAATTATTCTTGTATTTTGGCCACCAGTGGCATTYTGTACTAGACTATACCTACTGTGAAAAGATGTATTTTAAACAAGGGATGAGAATTTCTGTGGGCATAAGAATCTATATTTAGAATGTAGTTAAGAATTATACTGTTTGAGCTGGAGAAATGGCTCAGTGGTTAAGAGCACTGACTGTTCTTCCAGAGGTCCTGACTTCAATTCCCAACAACCACATGATGGCTCACAACCATCTGGAATGGGATCTGGTGACCTCTTCTGGTATGTCTGAAGACAGCTACAGTGKATTCATATAAATAAAATAAATCTAAAAAATTAGTTCATGTTTTTATTTAAAAAACAAAGAATTCTACTGTTTGAGGTAAGTGGCAATATTTTTGCCTGGAATAACAAATCTACCTTCCTCCAGATACCTCATCTGACTAAGACTCTTAAGACAAACACTCTGAGATCCACATATGACAGCTGAAACCCACAGAGAACAGACTTGGTTCCTTCTGGCTGCAGATGAAATCTCTTGCCTAAGTCTAATGGCTACTAGACTTGGGGAAAGTTACATCATAGTAAGGAAAACATGATGTCTATCTAGATTAATCAAATGTTTAAAACTGATATTAATACCCTCACAAATYGTACAACTCATGGAACAAATAATTGGTTCAATAACCCCTTGCCTTCCCAACCCCCACCCCTCATTACCAGTCTGGCTTATTCGTGCAGCTCCTCTGGCATGTGAAGTGTTTTATTTTAATACTTCCATCTCACTCAAAATTTTCAGTGCAAATGACACTGTCGCTCCAGTGACACCTCTCCTTTAAAAAAAAGAAAAGGGGGACTTGTGGGCTAGTGGGGCAGTGGACTATGAGAGGTAGCCTTGGTTGAGCTAAAGGCTTTGAAGCCCCAGAGACCATGAAGGGACAATGTAGGGGCTTCCCCTGCTCTCTGTCACCAGGCCCCTGGAACATAGTCACAGGCCCCCATAGATTTGTGGCCATCAGTCAAGTAAGGGCCACCCCTACTACATGTAGATGAGATATCCCTCACATCTCAGACAAAGACAATAGGAAAAGAGATGTGACCTCTGGTCATGCAGACTCAAGACAGAGATCTTCATGCTAACATGGTACCCAAAGGACTGGGGGACATAACCAATAAGCTTCCCTTTCCAGACATTCCTCCCTATAACARGTATTCAGTCTCAGGCCCACCCTGAGAAGTGGGGTATAGGTTTCTGCATACATGTTCTGCCATGACAATAAACAGTTCAGAACCACGGGTTGTTCTTTTTCATTGAGATCTTCCATAGGGAGCCATGGAGAAGGCCTTTGTCTACAGAGCCACAGCCTCATCTCCAGTAGAAGGCCTCTCTGCACTATCATCTACAAATGCTGCCCAGCAAGCCAAGGACAATCATCATAGGACTAGCTAGAGTTCCCTTTTCCTACCCCTGCCCCCACTAGATCCAGCCCATGGGCCCCATATCCTTTCTCTGCTCTTCTGTGACTTCCAGTAGTGGCCGTGTGTCCAAGGGTCTAAGAATGCCATGGCCCCAGTCTCATTGCAGGCCCTGGGACCCAAGAACCAGCTCTGGCATTCCCACACTGAAGACTACACTTTTCCACTCCCAGAGCAGTGTCCCTGTGTCCCGGAGGGGGCATGAGCTAAGCACAGTCAAACTCCCCATGTTCTTCCTCCCCAAGTAGCAGTGCCCAGTGGCAGAGTGGACACTGGCCCACAATCCTACAGTCCATGAACTCACCAGCCAGGGTAGTGGGCTAGTTTACTGAACCAAGATTGAATTTCTTTCTATTGAGCAGGCATTCAGTCCAGCTGTTTGATATGTTTGATATTGCACCTCACTGAATATTTTGTCATGCTGATAATTGWTGTGATTCATAGGCTTTATAGCTGGATATGTCTGTTGAATATTTTTCTTCCTTGGCAGCTTACAAAGCATATTTAGATAGCATGGAAACTATTCTTTAGTAAGGAGACTAYTATGCCAGTTCCAGCTTGGTTCCTTTAAGTCTCATGTTTAAAATGTAAAGTATCTTCAATGATGGTGTTTATTATTATTATTATTATTATTATTATTATTATTATTAATATCTCAAATGTTGTACCCCTTCCCAGCTCCCCCTACACAAGTCTCCTAATCCATCACCCCTCTACTTTGACTCTAAGAGGGTGCTCCCCACCTACCCACCCAGTCCCACCTCATCCCTCTAGCATCCCCCTTCTTTGGTGCATCAAGCCTCCACAGGACCAAGCACATACCCTCCCTCTGAGGCCAGATAAGGCAGTCTTCTGCTACAAAATCCAACACACCTTCAAGCTAAAAGTCTTGGAGGGACCAGGAATTCAAGGCACATACCTAAACACAATAAAAGCAACATACAGCAAATCAACAGCCAACATCAAATTAAATGGAGATTAACTTGAAGCATTCCCACTAAAATTCTGGACAACAATGTGGTCTTACCTTCAGTTTCGGAAGGCAACAAGAGCAATGGCAGTAGCTTATATTATTTTGAGAGTTTCTTTGATTCGTCTGACAAATAACTAGAAGGAAGATTCCATGTACTTGGCATTGGGGATTTTGTTACATAGTCTTTCATTATGTCCCTAAGAAATGTAACTTCATTCAGCACACACAAACACACACACACACACACACACACACACACACACACACACACACACACACACACACCACAACTGATAAAAAAGCAAAATAGGAAAACATAACATATAAGCAAAAGATCAGTCAGATAAAAAAGAAAATAACCAAGCAAAGAAATATGAGACAAAAGTGACATAAATACTCTTAAGTTCATTTTGTGTTCGCTATCTGCTGCTTGGTGTGGGACTTACCCTCATTTACCCAATGAGACTCTATTGGATAAAACTAATTCTTACTTTGCAAGCAGGTATCAATTGTGGATAGCTTCTTGGTTAGAGATAGAAGCCATGTCCACATCTCCCCTTCAGTGCTGTGACTYATCTATTTGCACYTGTACATGCCCTGTGCATAAGTTTCTGTGAGTTTATATCCACCAATAATGCTAAGCCTGTCAGTCACCACTCCTTTGGGGAGCAGTCATCCAACCTTCTCACTTTTATAATTTTTCACTTCATCTTCTGTGTAGGTAAGTAACTCTCTGACCCCTGAGTGAAAAGGTTTGATTAAGGCATCCRAATTTGGGCTGAATTTTCCAAAACCTCTCATACGCTAACACTGTCAAGCTGTTTGTTCCCATCTGCTGAATGAGGAAGCTTCTTTGATGGTTGCTCAGAAAGGCACTAAGATATGGGCCTAGAGAAATATCTTTAGGAGGCATGCTATTGTTATGTTTCTTTAGCAGAGCGGTAATCAATGTTCATGGCCTACCCTGTCCAAGGTTCTACTAGTTTCAACCATGGACTCCATTTCATAGAGTAGGCCTTAAATTCAATAACAGAATATTTGGTTACTCCCACAGAGTTTCTCCAGCTATTATACTAGAATATCTTGTAGATAGGTCACCACTATTAGAATGGATTTAGAAATGGGTTGATGGTTAACCCTCTCCTCTGGTAGCCTATAAAGTTGTTCCAGTAACATGAACAATAGTCAGTCTGTGTTCAATGAAATCTGGAAATATGTAAATGTTGTCTTCAGTAAAGGGCTTTTTCATTCATTCATGGAGAGCAGCCAATGGCCTTGGCAATAGCCTGAGGCATTTGGGGTGTTGTGTAACCCCTTTGGCCAACAACTGAACTAAAGACAACCCATTTCTGTCACGGGAGGTTTCACTTGGTTCCAAAAAATTTATCTAGCTGGGGAATTGTCTGCCCCAATATTTGCTGAACTTATTTATATTTCACATGTATATATTAGGAAGCTTCTACAGTAGTAGGTCCCCATAAGACCCCCTCAATTGCATTGAGTATTATTGTACCAAACCATATCTTCTTGCTTGCCCCTTTCATCCATCCCCATCCCTATCTCCATCCCTATCCTTATCCCCATTTAATTCTCCAACTCCATCTCTCCATCTCTCTCCTGCTACATATACTCATTCCTTGGGTAATCTTCSCCTTGCCCCTGCTCAGCTCTTTAYTCGATAACTAACCTCTTGCGACTATTCTTTTTCTAATATGCCCAGTAAAGGTTTAAAAGCTAACACATTTTTTTTCAAGTCTGGACTACTTTAGTCAAAATGACTCTATTTTCCCCTTCCATTTTCTAATTTTATTTTTAACAGCTGCATGATATTCCATTGTGTAAACTGTGGAAATTGTTATCCATTCATCAATTGACATTACCTTAATTCGTAATGATAGTTTTTTTTTTACTATCATCTAGTTCATTTGATAGGCATTGCTGTTTAAATGTGTATACCTCTAAAGCCTTAAGTATATTAAATATAGTGATTTTTACTCTTTAATTTTAAGATTCATCATAAAAGACACYTATCTATTCTGTGTATAATATTCTATAATAACTGGTGTAGGAAGACATTGCCTTTGGTGGAATGAATGTCACAGGGGTAACCAACCACATTCTGCTACTCTTTAAATTTCATCCCACAAGACAAAAGCTTTAGTTAGCATCATTACTGGGCCAAGGACCTATGGTTAGATCATAGGCCTTAGGGGAGAACATACTAGTACTATTCTGCTATAGAGATACAATTTTAAACACCCAATGACTTATTGTTATATCCATAGACTAATGCACATCTCAACCATTATCAGAAAAGCTTCTATTGGCAATAGATAATGATTAAAACTAAGATGTACAGCTGACAAATGTGTAGAGAATAAGAGAATGCAGAATGTTCAGCCTTAATTAGAACATATGTACTGTACCCATCTTTCCACAATTTAGGGATCATTGTGGAAGAAGGCCTGGAAAGATTAGAAGGTCCTGAGGTAGCAGATGACTACAAGGAAACAGAATCTTCTGGATGTAGCAATATGCACAAAGCCTGTGCATGTCTAAGCCATACCAAATCACAGCATGGAGCAGAGGAGTTGAGCATGAACTCTCACTCCTAGCCATGAAAATATTGACAACTGTTAGTTGTTAGGATAGGTRGAGCTAGTTTCCTTTAATGCAGTGAGTAGTAAACCTCTAATTACATATCTAAGAACATTTGGGTAGTYTTCATGGATAACAAAACAATAAGATAGCTACAGAAAATCAAATAAAATAAAATCACAAGTTGAGTAGATGGGSAAGTGGGTGATGAGTGGAAAGGGTTAKATGAATGGGGTGTCTATACTCAAAACACATTGTGCAAAATTATATTTACTAAATTATTATACTCAGTCAAGATATAATAAGATCATATGGAAGTCACTGTACCAAGTCCCGAATATCTGAATGCTTGAACACGAAAATTCAGTYAAAAGACACATTTTATTTTCTGTCTAAAATAACCACAAAATTATGGTTTTAAATAAATGACTGTGCAGAGAGTTGAAATGATAAAGTTATCTGCCACAGGCTTGAACTGAAGAAATTAGTAGCTTTGTTTCAATCCTGTCAGACAAATACATATTTTGCTTCAATTTCCAATTAAGATTTATAAATGGSATCAGTAGAATATCAGGCTAAATATCATCATGTAACAACAAGGTCCATAATGATAATCATGTTGCAATTRAATATTTGACACCTGGAACTAAGTAGTCACATCATTGCTACTGAGGATAGAAATTGGGAAGATATTAAGACATAAGTTTCACCTAACATCTTTCATTAGTCAGAATAAAATTCTTCATTGGAATTTGCAACACTTCTAGTAGTTCATATTATTACTTTTACAGAAGACAAACAGCCATGTAATTAGAGTGTATTTGCAGTATTTCATGCTCATTTGTAGGGTGAAGATTAGATACCAACTGGATGTTATCGTTTAATGGCAAATATAATTTCCATGAAGCTTGTTCTCAGCGTCTATTTATATTTCAGTGGTGCTACAATCATTCAATGTTTTCACTGGCTTATATCTGTATTTTTATTTAATAATTATATGCACATGACATGTAATAAAATCATTTTAAGCAACTGTGGAAATGAATCCGTTACACATAGCAGAAAATAAATATTTTATAATATGATAGTTTTTATTTTTATACTAGTTTCTGATGCATACTATCACAATCATATATCTAGTTTGTTGGAAATATGCACAGATATTTCTTAGAAGATTGGGAGGTTCCTTTAATAATAATATTATATGTCATAGGCACAACTTATTTTCAAAATGCTTTCACAGGGATTGAACATTTTACAATCTTATGAGCTTAGCAAGAAGATTAAGTAGGAGTCCACAGAGGAGAATTTGGGACACAGAGAAGTTGTGCTCAGAACCTCTAGAGAACCTCTATTATCTTGTAATTCATAAATACTATCTTTCACTCAAGTTATCTGTTATGGGAGTTAAATGGCARTATGATCAAATGATTTRATGATCATTTCTTTAGTAATCATTAATCACACTGAATTGCCAAAAGACATGCAATCTGGCTTAATCAGGATAAAGMGGGCCTTACTGAGAAAGTTGAGAATAAAGGCCAAATTCACTCAGTGTTCCCTGAGTCAGAAGGAAGTCAAATGAACCAGAAATATGTGGGAGTCATCATGAAGACCTCTCTGAAGTCAATGAAAAAAAACATATGCAGCATTAGATGAGACATCAGTCTTTCCAGGTTATACTGCACTGATCTGTGCTTAACAACCAGCTCTCCAGGGGTATCAAAGCCCATATTTGTAGCATTTGCTGATTTCCATGGTACAAATTATCCTACTGGGGTTGATTTTAAGTTAACATGTTGTGTCCCATATTATGCAATTTGGAAGAGTGGCAGAGGCATATCCTTCTCTAGTATTTCCATCATGCAAACATAAAAGATATAAAAATTACTATTAGAAGATGATGAATATTTACTATATCTCAATTATATTAGTCAATTACAATCATTTTATTTTTATTAATGGTTTTGTTTATCCACTGAGTTATCAAATAACTGAAAATTTAAAAATTTAGTTTTCTATCTGATACTAATTAGCATAATATACAATTTCTCTAAATCACTAGAATGTAGAGAAATCCATATTCTTGGACCCTACTTTAATTTGCTGGACCTGTTATAATGGAGCAACACAGAGTAGGAAACTTGGATCATGGAAGGGTGTTATCTTAATTCCCAGGAAAGGTATTATTTGGGTAGGAAACTTCAAGAGCTGTGAGGACAAATGTATCCATGTACTTTCCTAGTTTGTGGAGGCTAGCTGGCAAATCTTTGGTGTCTGTTGGCTTTTGTGTTTGCATGGGTACAGCAATGTTGGTATCAGTCTATCCTAATGACTTTATTTTAACTTACTGTGTCTATAATGACCTTTCAAAAAGTTACTTTTCAAAATATTGAGAGATAGATTTCACTGTTCAAGGTTTGCTAGAGTCATGTCTTGACTCAAGAGTTGCTCTGACATTAAGAGTTTCTCCTCACCTCTTAGTATTTTCATTTCTCTTCATGAAAGAAACTGACAATAAGTACTGATTTTTCAAGACCCAGTGACTCTTCCACACAACTTCTATGTTTCTGTTTCTGAATCAACAAAATAAAGTAATAAGTAACCTCAGGGTTTTTTGTGGACTAAAAATGATCACATGCTACGATTGTAGCATCACTTCTGCTGCAAACCAAGTTCTCAATTGAGGCCAACTGCCTTGGCACTGATACTTCTGCTATTCCTGGGGTAAAGTATCCTTGTGGTTTTGTAGAATAGTATGTCTATCACACTTCATTGGGTACTAACCTCATAGGAGCCTAGAGCTGTCCTATGACTCATTTTTACCACTGCCACATAGATGTTGAGTATAAGAAAATACATATATCTACTGCTAGTATTTTGTTATTACCCAATAAATTGCTGCTATGTTAGGCCTCAGTCTTTTAATAGTGCATTATTAATACACACACACACRTATTCTCTCAACTTTATGTTCTCTTCCTTAATTTTTATTGTATTTTGTTCCTCCAGATTCACTCTCAATTTTATGCTTTTCTTTTCTTTCATTATTACTGTTTACACACACATGCACACATTTATATTGCTGAGTCCACTTAGTATTATTCACAAGTGTTTAGGGAGAAGACTGGGTAGGGCCTATAAAATTTTTCTATCCACATTATTGTTATTGTTTAGGTTGGCCATAGTGTTAAGATCAGATGGGTGCACCTCTCTGTCATATATAAAACACAGTATCTCAGAACACACCCTGTAATTCTGTGGCCCTTGTACTATTTAAGTTCACCTTTCCATGTTGTTCCCTGACTCTAGGTCTATGGACAGTATTGTAGTTGTATCAGTTGGGGGCAGGTGCTCCACAGTCACCTGTTCTCTGCTTTTTATTATTAAAGACACGTGTGGCCTGTATTTTCCATTCTATCTTTCAGAGGTTTTGATGTTGCCTTTGTGTGCAGTTTCTAGAGCTTTAGAAGTTACGCTTAGCAGGGGAAGTACATAAAATATGTCTACATACGTTCTCTTCCTACAAGTGCTAGTCCAAATTCAGACTTTTTACAGTACTACAGATACATTTTCTGAGATCTAAAACACTGACAATTTTTATAAATAAGTTTAGATTTTTTTGAAATACTACTCTTTTGGCATTGATTTTAATATACAATACCACGACCAAAGAATAGACCCTAATGTATGTTTCAAGTGTTTCAAGTTCTTAAATTTTACTTAAATGGAAAAATACAACTACTAATTTTATCAGCAACAAATTTTTAAAACGTGTGTATTTTAATTTTCTATAGTAAAACACATGATATATTTAACTAGGTAAATGCTTAGATTAAATTATGTGACATTTCAGCAGCTAAATGGCTAAGGTCAAATGAAATTGTTCTACAGTTCTGGAAGTACCTTTAAGGGTGCTTCCAGARAGCTTAAACTGAAGACCAAAGAGCCATCCTTCCTAAGGAAGGCACTGTCTCAAGGGCTGTGGTTCTATCTGAATATAAAGGAGAAAGGGGAGAGCTTGCTGAGCTCCGGTATTCACTTAGTGTTGCTTACTGACCATAGATACAATGTGAAGTCTCCCCTCTTGTTGCCGCTGTTGTTCCTCCTATTTCCCCTCAAACTTTGGAGACTGAATAAAACCTTCTTTTTTTTTAAAGTTGCTTTTGTTAGAACAGGATGAAAAGTAACCAGACAGACTCTGTTAAAGTCCACACCAACACCAAATCTTTTGTGGAAGTACATGTATGAAAAGAAGTGATTGTGTGACTGGTGGCTTGATTTCCATCCATGCATTCCAGCTATGCATCGTTCTAGATGCAGAAAAATGAGAGGGGCTAGTTAGTAGCTTTCAAGCCTCAGGACAGTTTTTCAGTGTTTTCTCACCCCTAAAATGACATGAGGGTTGTTTATGAGGATGGATTAAGATAATATAAATCCAACGCCCAACAACCTCCAACATACACTAGTGGCTTTAAAGCAGTAKAGATTTCTCTTTAACAGAATTAAGAGTTTATGTAAATTCAGAATAATTCTGTCTATCCTGTATCATAATACTTATCCTTTAAAAATAAAACATAGATTGAGGAAATATCAATGAAAATCGCTTTTAAAAATTTGGAGATGGATGTTTACCCTGCCTAGGAAACTAGCAAGCCTGAACCTCACCACAGAAAACCAAATTTGTTCCCTAGGATGGGGTGTAAACAGTCATGCATTTCTACAGGTCTGCCCTCAGGGTCCTAGCAACAGCAGGATATGTAGAGCAAAGATGCTGCGCATTTCCACTGTAACCAAGAGATTTATCCCCTTTTAAAGAGCCAGTGCCTCCTCTGCCCTGACTCCCTCTTTACTACACTTGCTCACAGGCAGCCTCTGCATACCCTAGTCCCCTAATCCTAATAAACCTCGTACATGAGACTTACAGCATAGTTTAACTTTGTGGCATGTGCTGCTTAAATCATAATGGGGACGTTCTCAAGATCTCAACCCTACACAAAAAGCTACAGGCAACTTAGAAGTGCTTAGAATGGGAGAAATCATCATCGCCTGTGAAGTACATACCAATTGGTTACCCTATAACAATGGTCAGCTCTAAAAATATATACATACAAATAATATTATATAGGCGGAGGAGACTGTATTCATATAATTTATATAATATAATTGCATGTTAGTAGCAATAATTAAAGAAAGGTCATGAATTTGGAAGGGAGCAGATGGGGAGTTCAATAGCGCTTAGATGAAGAACGGAAGGTAGAATCATGTAATTATATTATAATCACAAAAATACAGGAAATAATTCTTTTTGAAAAGTGATAGCAAATAAATAAATGTCATAAATATGACTCATATTAAAAACAATTGCTTTGAATGTCTGTGCAGAACAACTGAAAATGGTCACAAAGTCTACTTGTTAGGTAAGTACTGAGAAGGCAGCATGACAAACTGTAATATCAATAGCAGTATCGTTATTTCAACTCTCTTTTAAAACAATGGTAAAAATTCTGTGCATCTGTGTACTGCTTTACGGTTGAAAAAGAGCTCTCATGTACATTCTCTCTCTTAAAAGAGACTAGAAGGTGCCTCCTGCCTTGATTGATGTTTATGAATGTTCTTTTTCCCCCCCAGGGCTGCAGTCATCAATAGTCAATGAGAAGCAAGGCAGCCTTTTTGGGACTGCGTTGCTGYCAGGTAACTGCATTAGCTCACTGCTGTTGAATAGAGCATGTATTAACTGTGCCACAGGACATCATCCATAGCAACTGATGAATATTTGAATTTCTGTTCCTTGTGGAGCAGCGTTTGAGACCCATTTTCTCTGCTTATCTACTTCCCTCTCTCAAGATCTAAATCCTCAATCAGATTCTATAGGATGGCTCTAAACATTTCAGAAAAAAAATCCACATTAAATAGACTTTATGTCCTAAAGAATAAAATGTATACAAAACATAAACAGGTAAACTGCTGTATGGAGCAAGGATTATACTGCTCTGAGAGCAAAATTGGAGCTATTTGCTGATGTCATGCAGGACTTATTTTGTTTCTGTATAAAGAGAAATTTTTATGGTATGAACTGGTGTACTAATGAGATCTCAGTCTTAGGAAACATTTTTATTCATACATTTGTGAGTATGCATATTTCTGTATGGATTATATTTGTCTGTGCTATATTTATGCATATGTGTGTGCATGAGTGTGGGTACACTTACCTATGCACTTACATGTGAAGGCCAGAGGTAACATTATGTCTTAAAATCTCACTGCAGACTTTGTCTTTTAAGACAAAAGTCTCTCATCGCTTCTAGAGCTCATGAACTTGTCTAGCCTGACTATCAGGCTGTTTGGCTCTACATACCCTAGTGATATGGTTGCTGATGTGTTGCYGTGCTTGACTTTCATATGGGTCTGATCATCTGAACTCAGATCTTCATTCTTGCATATCAAATCCTTTATTCACTGAGCCATGTAGCTATCATCTCAACCCTGTCTGAAAAAATACTTAACAGCCAGGGGATGAGACACAAATCTTTTTAGTGGGTTTCTGATGCTGTTTAGGAATCTAGGAAAGATGATTGYTGAAGTATCTTTGGACACCAGATTCTGTTTGAGAGCCTCCATTTGGTCTTCTTAAAATTCTTCCATGCTTTTGAAATTTTTGTTTTTTAATTGAAATACTGTATAATTTCCCCCTTCCTTTATTTCCTACAATACTTCTTATGTTTCTCCCCAACCTACTGCTTCTAAAATACATGACATTTAAAAATTATTGTTGTTACACACATAGATATTAAATATATAAATAGAATTTGATGAATCCATTTAATATACACACATACACACATATATGTACAATGATGGCTACTGCTATTGGATAATCAAATAAGGGGCTCTTCCTTCGGAAAACATAATTCTCCCTCTCTTAGCAGTCATTAATTGCTTAATCTAGGAATGAGAATGCATGATATTTTCCCCCCTATACACTGAGGTTTTAACTGATGTCAAAGTTGCATGGATAAGTATAGCTCTGCCCATTCATCAAAGATGCCTTTTCTTTTCAGTAGAGAACATTATGGTAAGTGGTAATAATGCAGAGAATAACTGACTGTCAGGTACCCAGCTCAAGATGATTCACCTGCAAACAACTTTACGACTAAAGCTTGAGGACCAGAAAACGTGCCAAGAGATGTGTTTTCTAGATCAGGTATGGAAGCTAAATCCATGAAATCTTAGCAACATTGTTGCCTAAATTTGCATACTTTATATTCTGTCAAATAGTCTTAATGGTCTGGTCCCTAAAATCAGAGACAAACCAAACAAACAAGTACTATATTATGCCCTTCAGGAGGATTTGTAGGAGCAGCAGCAGAATTAATTTAAGGGACTGAACGTCACTGAAGCACAACGCTTTAGCTATCCTTCGTATTATGGTTGCCWATAATTTATTCAATCTTATTTATCATTTGTAATCTCTGGAAATAATTATGCTAGCAACATTTTTCCACCTTAACGTCTCAAGCTGTAGCCTGAGTTTAGGATTCAATAGGCAAGTTCCAACTCATGGCTCCAACACTTCTTGAATACACTCCTTAGTCAGCTCCCCATCTGAGGACAAAAATTCGTCATGCGACTGGGTAGAGTCCACATGGCAGGCAGGGTCTCCCTCACATCACTCATTTCCAGGAAACGTCTTCAGACCTTTTCATGTCTCTTTTAGTTGCAAATGACCACATACTAGTATGCCAATATCTTAGGTGAGTTGAGTATGATTAAAAAGTGTCTCTAGTTTCAGGAAGAAGTGGTAAAAGAAATGGATGTTTTGAAAAATGATAAGGGGCCGGGCGTGGTGGCGCAC
>BDUI01009132.1:26064-36436 GCA_002335545.1 Apodemus speciosus | reverse complement strand
TTGATTTCTGTTAGTAACGTTCCTATGTTTGCCTTTTGCCATCTGTTTATCTCTGGAGGTAGTTGGTGTGGTTGTTACTGGTTGGTGTTTGAAGCTCTTCTGAGCCTGATTTAGTTGCTGCTGTCACAGAGGGTGACTGTGCTCCTGAGGTGGATGCTGTACAGTTTAAGCTACTGGGCTCAGAATTACCTCCTCAGCTCTGCTGGGCGGGGCCTGAGACTCCTAGCTGCTTGCTGCTGGTTATGCAGTTGGCCTCCCACTGTCTCCTCCTGGCCTGCCTAGATGCCAGCTCTTAAAAATCAGATCTTTTTTTCACAGATCTGTACTTGTCTGTTAGATCTTTATGGTGACCTGGGCTCCTCTGTTGGTTTTCTATGGTGACCTGGTTAGGCCACCAGTTGTAAGATGGTGGCGGGTCTTGGGGCTCTGTCTAATCTTGTGATTCCCTGCAGGAGTAGAGGTTCCCTGGTTGGACTGCTGGAGCCTAGATGGTTGTGCTCTCAGTCCTCAGGGCTCTGTCTGGTTAGCTGTCTGAGGTGCCCCGAGGCAAGGTGGCTGCTACTGCTGTAATCCAGGCACAGCCAGCACAGATCACTAAGTTAGTTGTTGGCCACGCGGGTTGGTGACTGCCCGCAGCTCTGACCTGAGGCAAGATTGCGGCCTCTGCTGCACTCCAGGCAGGCTGGCTCCCTGAGACAGCCAAGGCACAAACTTATAAATCACGTACAGACAAGGCAACCCTGTTGGAAGAAAAGGATCCCAAGAGCAAGCAAAAGAGTCAGAGACATCCCTACTCCCATTGCTAGGAGTTCCACAAAACTCCAAGATAAACAACCATAGTCTGTATGCAGAAGACTAAGTTCCGACCAATGCAGGCTCCATGATTGCTGCTTCAGTCTCTGAGAATGATGAGCCCTGCTTAGTCGATTTTTGTGGTACATGTTCTTGTCATGTTCAAGGCTTCTATGAATTCTATAATTCTTCAACTCCTCCTTTGTGGGGTTCCCTTAGATCCACTTAATGTTTGGGTATAGGTCTTTCCTGCTTCAATCAGCTGTCAAAAGGAAGTCTCTCTGATGACAATGGTGATTGATTGACTACGAGTATAGTATAGTAATTTTAGAAATAATTTTCTTAGATTTTTTTCTTTTGATCAGCTGTGTTTGGTTCTACTGGAGGTCTTTGAACCTTCTATCTACTGGTTCTTGGCCATCTAGGCAGTGCCAAACATTGACTTTTTCTCTATTGGATCTCAAATTAGATAAGTAATTGACTGCCCACAAACTCTGATCCACCATTGCCCCAGCACATCTTGCAGACAGAATAGGTATGGGCCAAAAAGTTTTATGGTTGTCTTGGTGTCTGAACCCAACCACTGGGAACCTAGCTTGCTTACAGAAGATGTCTATTCCAGGCTTCATAAATTCTCCTTTAGTAGGGATTCTCCTTCAAGTCATTCTCATATAGTTTAGGAAGTTTCCATGACATAGCCCCCTAAATGTCACCTATTTTACCAGATTATCTTAGTACATTTTCCTTCTATGAATCGTTCCCCACTTGATCCCTGTTTTCATGTCCACCTGACTCCAGTCCACCCACCAAATCTTTTCTATTTCCCTTTTCAAGAGAGATCCATGTGCCTCCTGCTCCTGAGACTCCTTCTTGTTACTTAGCTTATCTGGGGCTGTGGATTGTGTCATGATTACCTTTTATTTCTGAGTGTGTTTCACCTTCTGGGTCTCTGTTACTTTCTAAAGGGTCTCACCTACCTCCCACTCCCTTAGGCTGTTTATTTTCATTCTCATGGCCTTCTGGGCTTCTCTCCCATCCTCTCCTCCCCATATCTGTTCCTGTTTTCTTTTCCCCCTTCCCCTCCCAAGTCTATCCATACCTCTGCCTCCTGTAATTATTTCTTTTCCCCTTCTAAATGGGATTGAAGCCTCCTCACTTGGGCATTTCTGCTTGTTACACTTCTTACAGTCTGTAGGTTGTATCCTAGGTATTCTGTACTTCTATGGCTAATATTCACTTATCAGTACATATCATGCATGTCCTTTTGATTTTGAGTTACCTTACTCAGGACGATATTTTCTAGTTCTGACCATTAGCCTGAAAAATTCATGATGTGCTCATTTTTAATAGCTGAATAGTATTCCATCATGTGAATGAACCACAGTCTCTGCATCCATTCTTCAGTTGACAGATATCTAGGTTGTATCCAGCTTCTGGATTCTACAAATAAGGCTACTATGAACATAGTGGAGCATGTGTTGTGGTATCATGGGACATCTTTTGGGTATATGCCCAGGAATGGCATAGCTGGATCTTGAGGTAGTACTATTTCCAATTTTATGAGGAACTGCCAGACTGATTTCCAGAGTGGTTGTACTAGTTTACAATCCCACCAGCAATGGAAGTGTGTTCCTTTCTCCACATCCTCTCCAGCATCTGCTGTCTCCTGAGATTTTTATATCAGCCATTCTAACCAGTGTGAGGTGAAATCTCAGGGTTGTTTTGATTTGCATTTCCCTGATGTTTAAGRATGTTGACCACACATGTGCACACACACACATACACAATTGAAAATGTATTTTAGTTATTGTGATTATACATCTGTTTAGTATGCCTTTGAATGTTTAGTGGTCAGATATTTTCATTGTAGAGGACAGATGAGACTAAATGTGTAATGAATTTATTTAAGGTACTAGGGTATATTAATTTCTTCAGGTTCACCACTTTAGTATGCCTTTATTTATAAATAATAAAGCTAAAGGAAAAATACAACTAGTGTCTACTCCCTCTTCTTCTTGTTAATACAACCATTGTTTATCAAGTGCCACATCTGAATTCCTACAGTGGTTACCTCTGAGGGTGATC
This sequence comes from Apodemus speciosus, assembly GCA_002335545.1. Classification (NCBI taxonomy): domain Eukaryota; kingdom Metazoa; phylum Chordata; class Mammalia; order Rodentia; family Muridae; genus Apodemus; species Apodemus speciosus. The sequence goes on along the minus strand of BDUI01009132.1, from coordinate 33,559 downwards.
ACCAGTGAAATTTTAGGGTCATTTATATATGCTATCATGTTATCTGTAAGTAAAGATATTTTGACTTCTTCCTTTTCAATTTGTTCTCTCCTTTGTCTCATCCAGTTTTCTTATTTAAATAGATAAAATATCAAGTACTATAATGGATATATATGGAATTAGTGGACAGCATTTTTTTTTGTTTCTAGTTTTAGTGGAACTGCTCTGAGTTTTTCTTTAATTAATTTGATGTTGGCTGTTGGCTTCTTCTAAGTTCCTTTTATTATGTTTAGCTGTTTCCCTTTTATCCCAAATCTCTCCAAGAATTTTACTATGAAGGGGTGTTGGATATTGTTGAAGACGTTTTAGGCATCTAATGAGATGTTTGTGTGATTACTTTATTTCAGTTTATTTATATGATTGCTTACATTTTTAATTCTCATATGTGGATATATCCCTGTAGAATGAAGCCTATTTAATCATGTGGGACAATCTTTTTGATGTGTTCTTGGATTCAGTTGTCAAGCATTTTATTGAGTATTTTTGCACATATGTTCATAAAGCAAATTGGTCTATAATTCTCCTTTTGTTAATTAATTCAAGTGACTGTTTCAGGGTGACTATGACCTTTTAAGGTGAAATTGGCAATATTCTATTTGTATTTTGTAAAATAATTCAATGAGTGTTGTTAACTTTTCTTTGAAAGTCTGATAGAATTCAGAGCTAAAATCTTCTGGTCCTGGGCTTTTATTGCTCTGGAGATATTTAATGACTACTTTTATGTCACTAGGGAGTTTAGGTCTATTTATATTGTTTATTTGATCTTGACTTACTGTTGGCAAATGGTAACTATTTAGACAATGATCCATTTCTTTTAGTCTTACTCATTCTGTGGAGTATAGGTTTTAAAAGTATGTCCTTATGAGTCTTTGGATTTCATAAGTGACTGTTGTTATGTCACCTGTCCCTTTTATGATTTTGATAATTTGGATGTTCTTTTCAATGTTAAGTTAGTTTGTATAAAGTTTTATATAGCTTGCTGAACCAAGTTTTTGTTTCATTCATCCTTTGCATTGCTTTTTTTGTTTATATTTTATTGATTTCAGCCCTCAGTTTGATTATTTCTTGCCATTTACTCCGTTTTTGTATGCTTACATTTTAAAAATAACTTACAGGTGTGTTTTTAAGATGCTAGAATAAGATCTCTCCAATTTTTAAATGTAGGCACTTAGTTCTAAGAGCTTATGGTTTTGCTGATGCGAGATTATTTATTTACTGTTTTTTCAAGAGTGTAGTTTGCCTCCCACTTTCTGTACTAGATTTGTAGGTGAGGCTGTATTTGTAGCTACAGATTCTTTACATTTAAATTTAAATTTAACATGGAGTTTCTTATTTTTTTCATCTGTGGTGATTGAATTTTTTTCTTTTTCTTATTTTTTTGTTTTTGGTTACTGGCTGGTAACTGTGGCCTCATTGAGTCTGTAGCACATCTGTCTAAGACCCTCTGTGATTTAGAGTCTCAAGTGAGAAGTCAGGTGTAATTCTAATAAGTCTACCTCTTTATGTTACTTGGTCTGTTTCCCTTACAAGCTTTAATATTTTCCCTTGTTCCACGTTTAGTGATTTTTGTGGTCGTTAATGATTTTTTTAAATTATGTTGCAGTTGAGTGCTTTTTCTGGTCCAATCTATTTGGTGTGCTGTGTGATTTTAGTAATTTTATAGGCATCTCTTTCTTTAAGTTAGGAAGAATTTCTTCTATAATTTTGTTGGAAATATTTTCTAGGCCTTTGATCTGCGATTCTTCTCTATTCCTGTTATTCTTTGGTTTGGTCTTTTCATAGTATTCCAGATTTCCTGAATGTTTCATATTAATACCTCTTTAGAGTTAACATTTTCTTTGACAGACTTCTTCATTCCTTCTACTGAGTCTTCAACGCCTGAGTTTCTACCTTCCATCTCTTATATTTTATTAGTGAAGCTTGCCTCTGTGATTCCTGTTCTCATTCCTAAAATTTTCATTTCCAGAATTTCTTCAATTTGTGTTTTCTTTATTGCTTCTATTTCCATATTCWGGTCTTGAGAAATTTCATTTATTTCTTTCAATTTTTTTATTTGTTTTTCACTAGGATTTTAAAGGTATTTGTTCTTCTCCTCCAATTATTTTTGTTTTGCTGACATTCTTTGAGGGATTTATTTATTTCCTCAATTTTCTGTTCTTGGTTTCCTTGATTTTCTTTATTTCTTTCCTTTTGAAAGATCTCTATCACAATGTAGTCTTGTTATGATCTTTCCCCTTTGCTTTAGCTATGCTATAATAGGCTAACTGCACTGGTGAAGACATATTGTCCTGACTGTTATTGATTGTGTTCTTACACTGGCTGATTTCTGGGCTTGTTCTTATTGAGAGAATCTTTTGTTTATTAAGAGTCTTGGAGGAAAGGGTGTTAGTGGGTAGTCTGTAGGATCTACAGAAGACTTGAGCAGGAAAAGATAAGGATGCTGCAGTTACTGTTCTGTTTAAGCTTTAGGGACATCCATGGTAATTGAATCTGAAGAAACAGACCGTGAAGATCCACATGCAGCCTAACTTGTCTTCTTGGCATTTGTGGCCTGTGGTGGAGAAAGAGCTGTCCACATTAGTTGGGCTAGGAAACAGTGACAAGAGGAAGGAGGTAAGGAGCTGCTTTGTAGGCCGCATGGGAGGTGCGAACAGGGGAGGAAAAGATACAGTTGGTATTCTGTTGTAGCTTTAGAGATAAACCTGAGGATTGGGTCTTAGAGAACAGAGAGACTTTCTCTACTGGGTAAAGTCCCTGGATAGATTACCTGGTCTTCTAGCAAGTGTGGCCTATATCCAAGTTCTTTTAATGTACACACACAAACACACAGATGCATGCACAGAAGCCTCTTAAGTAATAGGTTTCAACCAGTAATTTTTGCAGTGTCTTTAGTGTTTCCTTCCATACTTTCTCCTCTAACCTAATCTCCACAACCCTAACTTATGTAATTCCACATCTAGGGTGGGAATTTGTGAGTTACTTCACCATCCACATTGGGAAATATAGAGTTTTGACCTAAAAACAACTTGAATGTTTTCAAAATCTCCATTTAAAAACAAAGAAGACAATGTAATAGCATAGTATATAATCCTTTGCAGAAAGGTTTCTGGGTCCTGATATAAAATTCCCTTATACAAAGTGATTATTTATGAGATAAAAATTAAGAGGTATTTTTTAAAGTTTTTATTTAGTAAAAATCTATCATCCTTCTAAATTGTTTTAAAGTTCTATTTATACTTCTTAGTAGTATATTTGCTATTTATTTTTACCTCATGGTGAAATTAGGAATAATTTTGTTTTTGAAATTAAATTAGACAGGTGAGAATTAACTGGCTGAGATTTTTAACTCTCACATTTATCTACTTGTGTAGCCTTTGTTCATTCATGGTCTTTCATTGCTTTACTGAACACACACTTACTGAATATCTAAAAGGTACTTCATGTTAGGATTAAGAAAACAACTAGAATTGGAAACAAAGTTTGTATAGTATTTATGACTTCATCTGGAAAGACACGAACAAATATACTACCTTCAAATGGAGCAATGACAACAGACTAAGAAACAATTCCACACAAGACTAGCTTAGTGAGACACTGAGTTTATTAGGTTACAGCAGAGGCATGAATAACTCAAAGGTAGCTACATCAATAAAAGGTGCCTTCCAACATGGGCTCTGTCTCATAAAAGTTATTTTCCTGGAGATCCTTTGTATGACTTATAGGAAGCTTTGTGTTTGGAATGTCTCCTCTTTCTAGAAACTAATATTTTTTATACAACCTTAGGAAGAGGCTGTGTAACTTTTGTAAGTTTTGGGATTTTCCTAAGACTTGAGAAGGGTGTGTGTAACTGTGTGTGTGTGTGTGTGTGTGTGTGTGTGTGTGTGTTTGTACATGTGTGTGTGTCTGTGGGTGTCTCTGTGTTTACTTCTTGGGTTTTAATAATGCACCTCTAGGATAAAAATATTTCAATTCACTATAGAATGGAAACTTAAAGAGTGAAAGAAAACAGTGTAACTCAGCTTAATGATTTGCAATTACACCTACCATTAATGATGGGTAATTTTTTAAAAGTGTGATAAATGTAAACATGAACATATGTAAACATGGATCCCTAAAAAGGATATAAGGTCTCTCTGGTAGTCTCTAACTTTAAGTTGGTGCAATTGCAACCTGGAACAACCATTCTGAAAATCAGTCTGTCAGTTCCTCGGGAAAATAGGACATGGCATTACCTCAGGACTCATCTATACCTCTCCTGGGCAGATACCCAAAAGATGTTCCAGCATATAACAAGGACACCAGCTCCACTATGTTCAGAGCAGCCTTATTCATAATAGCCAGAACCTCTGGAAACAACCAGATGTCCTTAACAGAGGAATGGATACAGAAAATGTGGTACATTTACACAATGGAGTACTACTCAGCTATTAAAAACAATGACTTCATGGAACTAGAAAATATCATCCTGAATGAGGTAACCCAATCACAAAAGAACACACATGGTATGCACTCACTGAGAAGTGGATATTAGCCCAGAAACTTGAACTACCCTAGATACAATTCACAGACCACATGAAGCTCAAGAAGAAGGAAGACCAAAGTGTGGGTGCTTCAGTCCTTCTTAGAATGGGAACAAAATACAGAGACAGATAGTGGAGTAGAGACTGAAGGAAAGGCCATCCATAGACTTCCCCACCTGGGGATCTATCCCATATACAGTCACCAAACACAAACACTATTGTGGATGCCAAGAAGTGCATGCTGACAGGAGCCTTATATAGCTGTCTCCTGAAAGACTCTGCCAGAGCCTGACATATACAGAGGCAGATGCTCACAGCCAACCATTGAACAGATCATGGGGTCCCTAATGGAGGAGTTAGAGAAAGGAGTGAAGGAGCTGAAGGGGTTTGCAACACCAGGAAGAACAACAATGTCAACCAACCAGAGCTCCCAGGGACTAAACCACCAATCAAAGAGTATACATGGAGGAACCCATGGCTCCAGCACTATATGTAGCAGAGGATAGCTTTTTTTGGCATCAATGGGAGGAAAGGACCTTGGTCCTGTGAAGGCTCAATGCCCTAGTGTAGGGGAATGCAAGGGTAGGGAGGGGGGAATGGGTGGGTAGGTTGGGGTACAACTTCATAAAAGCAGGGGGATGGGATAGGGTATTTTGGGGGGGATCAGGAAAGAGTATATTATTAACATTTAAAATGTTAATAATATCCAATTTTACAAAAAAGAAATAAAGTCAAACTTACTGTCAAGATCAAAGTCACAAGCAAAGTAAAGCCACAGTTAGTTATGGAAAGAATCACAGCAATTCTACCTGTTTGACAAAATTTAAGTTAAATTCAAAGACAAAAGGTAGGCATATAGAAATTGGATAATGGGGGTGTAGCATAATACATTAGAAATTACAATTTGTTCTAAATGTGATAAGAAGCCACTGAAATATTTTAGCATTTGAACATAACCTATAATAAACACCTTCAAAAATGACTTTGTTCTTTCCAAGCATATGGAGAAATAATAGAGAAAAAGATAGCATTATGTCACTGAACTTGGTGGACTGTGGTAATATAGATGGGCCATTTAGTACTGGGGACTCGGTTGTGTGTCTATGGAGGACTGTTGTGAAACAACGCATTCTGAAGATTACAGAGTCATTATATAACTGAATTCACAGTATCTGTGACTGCATGTACAAGAACTGTACAAAATCAAGATAACCTACATTCTAGTATTGATGGGCAATGTATCATGAAATCCCACACTGCAGAAGAACCATGGGCAACTGACAGCTGTTGAGGGAAGAAGACTCAGTTTCCTTCGGAAAAGCTATCTTTGAAGGCTGCCCAAACTCCAGTCATTGGATGTACACTCATTAGTGGGTTAACAGAAAGAGTTCACAAATTTGGGAAAGAAGGTATGTGACTCAGGTATTTGATGAAAGAATGCTATATGCATGGATTCTTATTAAATTTTGAAAAATTGAAAAAACAAACAAAATTAAAAATAAGAGTGTGAGATTGGGTGAGAGATTGACAAAACAAGAGAATGCATGAGAGAGTATTATTATTATTGCAATTTGCAATAATCAGAATCTGATTGCTGTAGTCTAGTAATCCATTGAGGTAAGTGCTTGGGACCACCATTAAGCCATTGCAGGTGACATGGAGAAGAATCATTTGCAGGCAGCAGTTTTCACAAACAACTGGATATACGTAAGTAAGGAGAACTCTAGGATAACATTGTGGTTTGTATTGGAGAAAGTAGGTATATGGGATAATATTGATATCACAGTAAAACACTGAAGCATAATTATTTTTGAAATTTCTCTCTTGCACAGGTGATAATAGTTTTCTTCTGAGTGTCTACAAATTCTGTAACTTCAGTATTAAACTTGAGCTTGCAGCTTGTTTCTGGTTTCTCCTTCACCAAGACTGTGCCCACTGTATTGGCAGTCACGTATCTATAATCATATTGTAGGCACGCCCTTCAAAAGCAGGGATGTTACATTTTGATTCCTTATTTCTTGGTCTCAACTTGAGGATTTGACACAAAAATGACATGTCAATAGATGATTGTCSAGTGAGTGAGTAACTAAGTGGGCAACTCAGTCATGCTCAAAGGCAATTATGACATTGCTAGTAGGATGCTGTAGCAACATCACTGATAACATGGAATGCTGAGAGGGAGCCTTCCTGGGTAAGTTTGGTAAAGCCTCATGGATTTATTTCACTATATATTAATAATATGCTATATAAACAAAATAAGAAATAAAACCCACACCAACAATGGTGAGGTGTACATGAACGAAAGGAGGAATACAAGCGCATTCCAAATAAGACTGTGCCTGGAAAGGAGTGAAGGGTGTCGGTGCATGGGAGGAGGAAGGACACCAAAGGGTATAAGTTTAGTGGTTTACATCTTTGAGTTCTGAAAGAGTGGCCCAGGTAAAATAAAAATTCAGTGGGAACATTAAGAACCAAACCATGTCCATAGTATGAACTAGGCCTGATTAATCTAAGGCACAAAGTGGAATTTTTCTAGTGGAACACTGCTTAATTTATTTCTTAATATTTTTAATTTTTTTTAGTAGCTATTAGTAAACTTTCACCTTTTCCATTGCCAATCCCAGTGTTTTTAAATAAATAAAACTAAAGCTGCAATTTACTGGCTTTTTTTTTACAGCTGCTATTTTTTTATTGGATATATTCTTTATTTACATTTCATTTCCCTTTTCCTGGTTCCCGGTCCCCCAAATATCCCACATGTCCTTCTCCTACACTGATGCACTGGGCCTTTCTAGAACCAGGGTCCACTCCTTCCTTCTTGTCGGACATCAATTGATATGTGGATTGTATCTTTGGTTTTCCAAGTTTCTAGGCTTATATCCACTTATCAGTGAGTGCATGCCTTGTGTGTTCTTTTGAGACTGGGTTACTTCACT